>KN727262.1:17432-28263 GCA_000816745.1 Ancylostoma duodenale
GGGGGGCCCCCCCCCCCCCCCCCCCCCCCCCCTGGCTCGGCTAAAAGTGAAGGTTGGGTGAGCACGATACTCAGGGTTTTACACCTATGATCAGCACTAACCTTCGTTAACACTACAGTCTTTCTCCGAAACTCTTGCCTCACGTCGCACCGCCCGTCAGCTAATCCACGCCACATCACCTATGCATTGTCATAAGTGGTGTGGCGTGAATGAGCTGATGGGCGGTGCGGCGTGAGGCAAGGATTTTTGATAAAGACTATACATACTTTTCAACTGCACTGACTCAGACGTGGCACGAATGGCTCACGGAATTTTACAAATTAAAAGAAAAAAATGTGGCTATATTTCCAAGATCGTAAAAAATAAAACACAAGAAAGAAGAAAAAGGCAAGAATGCGACCTCACCTATTCCTCTGCTTGCTCCTGTTACCAGAGCGATCTGTCCTTCCAGCGCTCGTGCCATTTTTGACGGCAAACGTTGGAACTGAAGAAGAACATGATTAGGCGGTACGTCATCATCAGGATGCATAGAAATGCTTGCGTACCGAAACACAATCGTACAGCACTAATGACACTATTCACTAAAACTCTGATTTCAGCATAACCCCTGGCTGAGATCTTCGCGTAGCTGAATCTTTGAGTGAGATAGAACTTACTGATAGATAAAAAAAACGTAGGCTCTACTCCATCATCAAGACCACTACGAAGCATCGTCAGCAGGAAGTAATGACAGGTCTCAGAAGTAGGTTTAAGAGCTTCTCTTCGTTTTCCACGTTTCTTTTAATGAAACGAAATACTCTGCATAAGATAAAAGTTAAAATAGGTTTCGAAGAAGTAGACAGCTAGTACTTTTTTATTTCGTTATTTTACTTACTTTCGATTTATATCACCTTATTTCGCTATGAATGTTGAAGGATTGTCGTTAACAAGACCGAAGACCAATACAGGCCTCTAAAACACCCAATATTTTAAAGATGAAGATTTCGCTAATGGAAACCACTCGATGCTTTTAGTTTATGAAAAATGTTACAACTTTTTCCACATTCTATAGTTCAATATTTCCGAACATTTTCATCGTCAGGAAGAAAAAAAACAAGCTTTCCTTCTAGTTCATCAATCAAACTGCTACTTTGCACCAGCAGCTCGAGTAGATGCGAGATAAAAACAGTGACGAGAGGAGTACGCCGTACATTCGATAAACATGGACGTGAAACTATTATTTACAAACAAAAACATGGCATCATAATTGCAGCAGGGCATAATTCCGACCCAACTGAAAACGAGGACGGCGCTGCACGATTAAGCAATGAAAGAAAACAACAAGAAAAGAGATCATTACAGCTTCTCGCAAAAGAAAAATTGGTAAGAAACCTTCGCAAAAGATAGTTGAAACAAATACTCACTTTTGAGACAGTACTACCTTGTACAGCGGAGACACCCGCAGCAGTAGATAGCCACACACGGTTCATCGATTCAAAGCTGCCAAAACAAAATGCAGTAAACAACCCTGCAGTCGTCGACTGACGCGCACAAAGTCCTCATCTCCTGGCTCTTTTTGCACGAAAACAACCACGTAACACAAGCTGCAAAAATGTGGTAATCCATGAGAAAGAACCTGCCCTCCTACTAGCTAAGTGAATGAAGATGTTTCACCTACGTTAGAATTGTTAAGCGCTGCAAACAGAATCACAACATGACCCACATTTATGTACAGGGAACTCCAAGCGTCCCAGCAAAATACATTACAGAGCAACACAGTAACGGAGGATACCGCCGTCGGGTAATGGCATGCTACAGTAACCAGGTACCTGTGAACCTTAGCGTGAATGACGTTGGAGCGAGCTATCTCACTTAAAGGCAGCACTCACGGAAATTTTAGGGTTGAAGATTTCGCGGTATATCGGGGTTTTCAGGGACGATGAACTCATCGACAACGATGAAGTAGCGTGAAACATGCGAAAAACACAGAAAATGATGGCGGTATTTCATGTGTGTCCACAGCGTGGACGAATGTTCCGTGATGGGTCCCGCCACGAAACTCTGCAAATGGTGCGAATTTCATAAAAAAGCGTCCGCTGAACCGCATGCGCACACCCTTTCAACGGCGTCAGTTGGCGCGATGGAGCCATTTTTGTCCATATCGGCAGATGTGTCCACGGCAGTATCTTCGCAGGTAGGTGTCCGTTCAAGGTGTTCAACTTACTGTTGCGATTGTCCAGCAGGCGGCTACATGGTAAGCGACTCATTTCAGAGGTGAGAATTTCCATGAGTGCTGCCTTTACAGGCAGCGTCCAACCTCAGAATCGTTCCTGAGATTTCAACGTGAAAAGAATCTCCAGGAGATGATGATCACAACGGTATACGTGATTCCATGCAAGACTGCTGAAAAACCCTACTTCCGACCGCCAATTTTTAAGGAGCCTCTGGGCGGAGCCGGGGGCGAGCAAAGTAACTTTCCGGATAATTCACACCAGGAAGCGCAACGGCACTATTCGGCTAGTTCTGCCCCAAAATTTCGAAGTAAAAATTTTCGCCCAAACTTCGCCTAGAGAGGTTATTTGAGGTGGTGAACACGAATATCGTATCCATTTTGTACCGTAGCTCCGTTTTTATAGGGTTACGGTAGGTCTACTGTGGATACGGTATCTCACAGAATCCTCTCAAATTTTTCACAGAGGGGTTGTTTTAGACGCTGATCACGAGCAATAGTCGTCCGTTTACATTAGCGTACCAAGACACCAATACTCCCATGTTCTGAGTAA
The DNA here is from genome assembly GCA_000816745.1 of Ancylostoma duodenale. Taxonomy (NCBI): domain Eukaryota; kingdom Metazoa; phylum Nematoda; class Chromadorea; order Rhabditida; family Ancylostomatidae; genus Ancylostoma; species Ancylostoma duodenale. The sequence goes on from KN727262.1 coordinate 20,195, forward strand.
ATCCATCTATTTTTCGTCGACGTGCGAAAGAAGCTTTCTCAGCAGGTCATTAGGAAAAAGGGAATGCGCTTTTGCTCTAACTGATTTAGCACTTCGTTTCTTCGAAGCTTGATGAAGAGTTTGATTCGTTACAGTTTTACTGCCAGCTCAAATACTAAATGCCCACGAAAACAATGGAATTTGGCAACGCAAAAAAAAAACAGCAAAATTTGCGAAAACATCGTTTAAATGGGTTCTACTTCCTTTCCAGTAGAGTAGGGACAGTTTCAAGCATGTACGCCAGCAAAAATTTAAAGGACTTTGATGCTCAGGGCCCTAGGTACGGTCGGATTAAATGTCCCCCCGGACTGTCATTAAGTTTCTGTTCGCGAAGAGTACAAATTTCTTCGGAAGGTGCATCGCCTGGAGTGAATTATTCACAAAGTTCAGCGCATCAACGGCGCGCGGCGGCTGCGAGCCGCGCTCTGCTTTTGCACAACACTGGATCAGGTTGACAGCCACCAGAGATATCAGTTTACCTATGAAAAAAGGTTCTGCTAGGATAGCACTGCTTCAAGAAATGAGACACAGAAGGCAAAGTGACCGTTGTTGCCTTATCTCCACAAAATCAGCGCGGCAGAAGAATAGCGGCCAAACTACTCAGATACTTGGCGCGGCTGGGAGCTCGGCCGGTGAGCGCCCAGCCGCGCCAAGTGTCTGAGTACCTAGACTTCGACGGTATGGATGTGTCAGTTATAGTCGTGGAGGTGTAGATATGTGCTTAGTAATCCACTGGTGTTCGAATGTAGTACCGCACAAACTCAGATATTCGTGCGACGTCATCAACGTTCATAAGTGATGGCACGGATTTTGCCCTATGGAACAGCAACGAAAAATCACCTCTACAATTGGATCAAAAGAAGCAGCCCGATCGCTGAACTGCTCCGTGGACCCGCACTGCAACTGTCATCCAGGAGGAAATAGGATAAACTATGTTTGTACTGACACAAACACCACGGAAATTTTTGAACTACAGATCGAAAACCGTTTCCCAATTCGACGTCCATGGATAACATTCACTCCGAGTGAAAAAGGAACCGTGAGCGCAATCATTCCCATGTTCACTACAGCAGAAATTCTGATTCAATCAAAGGACCATTTCGAGCACGCAGTAATGGCTGTCTCCGACTCAGTATGTGCGGTAGAAGACGCCATTGCCAAAGGATGCTATTCGTGTCCGCAAGGAGCATTAGCGGAAATTTCCAGCTCTACAAATGGCGCTTCGACAATGGCGGCTGTTCAATGCGACGAACTCTCCTTCACGGTGCTTTGTAAACAAGAAGGAGCCCACTCTGTCCTGCGTTCCACCATATGTCGGCGCGAGTACGTAAACAATGCACAGTCTTCTGTGGAACTGTTCGGACCACCTTTGAAATCACCGGAGTACTTCAATGGGTACGACAATTCACGGGGCGGCACTCACAATTCCCATAGAAGAAAGCAGTATCTACGAGAAAGTAGTTTTGCACGATTTTCACCAAATTTGTGATGTTCTGTGGCAATGGTACAAAACTCTGCACCTCGCCGGAGGATTACTGCTACTCGCAATAATTCTCGGCTATTCAGAATGCTGGTCATCATCCCGCGCACCGTTTTCTTCATCTTGAAAAGCATTGGAATTGTCAGCCAAGAGTCGACTCTTTCGAACGAGGAAGGGAGAGAAAAAACTCCTTTGAAGAAAGAGAAACAACATGCTCTCTCTCAATCAATACTGTTCGAGAAAAAAGTACAGCTCCATCATCAGATACCAGCGCAAAACCTCTCCGATGACCACGCCTAGCTTACAACATCTATGCCATTCGAGGCAACTACATGTTCGCCATCAGAACAACAAATCTCCGATGACTTCGCCTAGCTGCAGCAAGTAGCTTCATCGTCAATCCTCCACAGTCCTCGCTATGTCCGTCCGCGACTCGACGTCGTCAACCCTCTCCGACGAAGAAAAAAAGAAATCAAGGTCTCGTTCGACAGTACCGGCAAAAAGAAGAAAAAGAGAGTCTACGAGCGAAGAGTCAGTGGTTATCGAAGCCCATCTCGGCAATAAGCTCGAGGAACTCTCGAAAACGCTCAGTGACGAACTGGAAGCCGTCACGACTGTCACCAATATCCATATGGATGAAATCGAGCAAGAGGTGCGAAGCTTGAGGAATTACAAGCAGAAACTCAATCTTCTTCAAGCCATGAACGACATCAAGGCTTTCATGCAACGAATGATTCTCTTGGAATGCGAAATCAAGCAGATGCTCGAAGAACTCGGCATCAGTAGACGACTGGAGCGCTTAGACAAGAGACTCGACACGCTGCACGATATCAAAGAAACGTTGGAAGCCTTGAAAGCACCAAGTAAAGAGAGCAAGAGCAAGAGAAGCGAGACCGCCCCAACAGACTTGGACGGGAAGGATGTTCGAGTCAAGTCCAAGGTGACCCCGGTGCCAGAATGAGAAGAAAATGACGAGGAGCGGACAGCGCAAGAAGTAAAAGGGCTCCACACAGAAATGGCAACCAACAATCGCAAGCTGGTCGAAACACATCACGAGATCAGAGCAATCCTCTATCGCATTGAAGAAGCCTGGAAGAAGATCGACATCGATCGGTCCACGACGGTGAGAAGAGTCGACCACATGAAAAAGGAGAAGCATCGAGTTTGTGCAGAAGAATCAGAGATCTGTAAGAAAATCGAGCAGATCTGGGATCACCTTCATGACTGCAAGAAGCGTCAACAGCGTCAACACTGTCACAAGCTCGTCACAAGCTGGTCCTTCTCGAAGTATAGAGAATTCTCTCTATTTTCCTTTTTTCAATTCTTTTACTCATCAATATGTTCCTTTTTCAATGTCTGAATTTCTCAATATGTATCTTTCACAATATGTATTCCTCAATGCGTGTTTTCTCAATTTTCTTGGAATCCCACATATCTTATGATTGGATCTGTGCTTTGTCTAGTTTCTCATATGTTTAATCAAAATTCCTCATTAATATTCATGCTATAAAACCACCTGAGAGGAAGCATTTTGTTATGATGTAAATCAGTCTTTATTTTTGCCTTCTGTCTTTGCCTTTTTCCTTTATTTGCCTTCTCTTTATTTGTCATTGATTTAGCCCCTTTTTAATGCCGTTAATTTGTTGACTTTTCCTTATTTGCCTTAGTTTCCTTATTTGTTATTGATTTAGTCCATTTGTAATGCGGTTAGATTGTTGACCCAATAACAATTTAAATACCCATGTTTGAGGTCTCTCTGGAGGAGTGGTTTGATCCGTGTGGTACCTCGCGTTCGTACGAGAAATTTTCATGTATAATAACAATTTCGAGATCACTCAGACACTCATGAGGGAGTCCCGCCTAACAAAACCGGGAGCTCCTGCGGGAGACATCATTTTGGTTTTGTTGCAGGATAAACCGGAGAATGATATGGGTTTGTGATTGCCACGTGCTAGCCCTTATCAAGTGAGGGTAAATAGGTGCCTCAGTTTGTGGGTAGACTTCAGTCTACTCTCCGTTTCGGCGGAGCTTCGGCACCCGGGGTGCACGCCGTGCCCCGGAACTCGGCGCACATTTTTTACTTTCTCATGTTTTTGAGTTTCGGTACGAAATCCGATCTCCCGCACCATGATAACGTCATCAATTTCGGGAGAAAATCGGGTGTCCCGCTGAGCTTGTGGGACAAAATCGGGATGTTGCCGGACAAAAACTCTCGTTTCTGGATGACTCCCGCTCACCCTCGAGCGGGAGTGTATTCGTGCATATTCGTGATTTCTTCTGAGGTGCAGCTCACCGAAAAGTCGAAATTGAAAAATCCCTTGTTTAACGTGAATGTGTTGTATATATAAATGAAAGAAGGGTGATGTTCGAGTAGCTGGAGAATTTGAAGAAGGGATTACAGATACAATGTAGGAAGGCAGACTCATGTACGGACGTGACAGCTGAGATTGTGGATAGAGTCAGATTTTAGCCGAGAACATTCTTTTTTTTCGATATAGAGGTGCAGTTCCTTGGAGTTTCAGAGGGTATGTAGCTGAGCACAGAGGTAAGATTGTAAACGAAGAGGAGTGCACGGACATGTACAGACAAGTCAGCCGATATTGTAGATTGGGTCAGATTCTAGCTCTAAACGTGCAACATTCTTCGGATGTTGAGGCACACTTAAGTCGAGTTTCATAAGAATTATAGAAGAATGCCCTGACAGAAAAGAAGGAGAAGCACAGGATTGCCTAGAGTCATATCGGCTAAGATCGTGAGCTGGGTCAAAACTGAGCTCTGAACATGCAGCTTTTTGTGTATTTGGTCGCATTTTTTTAGCTTTCATTGAAATAATTGGTGCAAGCACTTTTTAGCTTTTATTGAAATCATTGGCAAAATGCACGGTCACCTCGCAATTCTGGACCACGTCCACCCGCCGTTTTTTTTTTCACGGCCGCAATCCTTGCACAATTCTGCGAGAATATTTTCTTTCAACTTTTATTACCTTCAATAATAGAGAACAACCTGTAGCTAAAAATGGGAAAACAACATAGTAGGTCCTCGATCCGCCTTTTTCACGGCGTCAATTCTTGCACATCTGACTCGAGAGCCTGGTTCTCAGCCCATCCTTCCGGCTGCTCGGCCTCGAGGATCTTTAGAACCAGTATTAAGAAAGGATGGATGTGCGCCATGGCGTATAGTAGGAGAAGACAGAAGATGAAGCCGAAACTAAAACCTCTTCCACGCTCTGAAATGCTAAATAGAGACTTTTTGTAGGCCACCAGTGAATGGAAGAACCAATGAGTCAAAATTGTTTCTTGTCTAGGCACAGAACGCGCACAATCCTTCCACGTTCAGCACCAGGAAATAAATCAACCGCCGTTCCTCTCCTTCAAGACATCTCCCTAGATTAAGGAGGGAAGGAAATTTTCCAGGCCTGCACTTTCTTCGCAAATGGAAATTCGCTCCACCCCACAATTTTGTTGAAAGTCTCAACATGCTTCCTTCATTTCTTGGGTTTCAGCGCTTTTCAGTATGCTCTTATACAGATCTCTAGATCTCCTATGGTGCGGATCTTCTGTCTCCTGAAATTGATATTTATGTCGTGGACCAATTATATCGTATATTCATGCTGCATACGATCAGGGGACGCAGCAAGCTGCTCCTGACGCCCCACTCTTCCATTTTTTCGGATGAATAGTCTATACAAAATCGGCGAACCCTCATACCGTGGGAACGTGTGCGTCACGGTCGATATCGGAGATCATCGGTTTCGGGGGACGCCGCAGCACCCGATTCCACAGGATCTCAGGGTGCAGTCCGACATCGACCGCAACGCGCGCACCTGTTCCTGCCAAAGTGTCCAGCGATTTCGTATAGTATGTTTATGCCCTTTTGTGGCAAGGGCATTCTCTTGCACTAGCCTCATACATGCTAAGGATATCATGGATCAATAGTGCTGACACACGACATCTTGAATGCCGAAGCGGACTCATCATTACAGGTCTTTTCAGGATATTTCTCACAGTATGTCCTACAATAATGAAAGTTCTAATGCTACCTTGAAACATTGCTCATTTAATGATTCCTCTGGTTGAATTACCTCCCCGTACTCGCAGCTTTCTGTGATGTTTTGCCGTAGTTCCTGCAAAAGAGGTCTTGTCCTTTGCGTAACAGTATGTAGTTCAGCCAACTGCGACAGTTCTAGAAACAACATGTCATACGCGAAAAACAACCTCAACTCACTTCGTACTGACGATTTGTCGGTGAATACACAACCAGAGAATGTGTTGCCTTTCCGCAACATTTATCTACAGAAGTCTAGTCGCTCGATCGTGTTCTAGTCACTCACTAGATGGCTATACTTAGTGACAGCCCGCCCAGCAGTTCCCTAATATATTGAATCTGTGTGACGCCAATCCTTGTATTTCTCATCTTCAGCTGCGTAGCTATACATACTCTAAGCAGTTGCAGAGCTATCTTCGGTATAAATCTGAAAGATCTACTGTTTTATGACGGGATAATGGCTGGAAACTCAGCATTGTGAGACGAAACACTCGAAAACTTGATGAAATCAACATCGGTGCGTGAAATAGGAGCGAGATAGCACGTTCTGCTTAAAAATAACGTTGGCGACCAGTCTTCGCCTAGCTGTTTTTTTTTCAACGAAACACTCCAAAAGCCAATGAGAGCAATTTCTATGAATGCATTTGAGAACTTCATTTTACCTAATATATCTCAGCTCATAGGGTCTCCATAGTTTGAAGACGATTTGAGGTAAAAGTCTTGACAAACCTTTGGAGACTGCTGCACGATATAGATGAATCGACCTGGGAAGAAGGAACAAATAAATTGCGGATTTGAACAAGATTACTAAAATCTCCTCCTAATTGCTATGCAGCAGAGAGAATAGGAGACAAGGGTGACGTGGTATGACTTAGTTTTTGACGTGGCATAACTCTTTTTAACGGCTTCTGCGACAGGCATGCATGTCGAAGAAAGAATGGTCAGTAGTTGCCAGCAAACGTGCATGTCGATCGTCATGATACACTTCTGTCGAAAATGGCCTCACACACTTACCGGAATTACAACAGCTTCAGGGTAGGGACCATTATTTGCTTGAAGAGACATCAGATTCTCTTTGCGTCCATCAAGTCCTGGTAGAGCAATTGGTCAAATATGCACACGACACGCCTGAACAATCTAGTTGTATACAACGATTCATCTAGTTATAGGTACCTCTTGCTCCTTTCTAAGAGGTGGGTCCATGAGTTCCAGGGATTGGTATCCCAGACCAACCCCGGAACCAGGCCTTGGAATAATCCTAGTTAAGACGTAATGCAAGCACCACAGGGTCAAACTAGAGTTTTTTCAGTGTCATTCTATTAGTTACAAACAAAATCATTCATACTTACGGATTCCAAATCATGAACCTCCAGTGTACCTTAAAGGCAGTGTCTCACCTCATCTTCGAGGATATCAGCAGAATCCGGATCTGCTCGACGCGCTGAGTTCAGAAACGTCTATGATTCCTGATAAAAGTGTCGAAAACCCCTTTTTTAAGGGACCAGTCCAATTCGGCGCGGACGAGTTTCTCAGAAAGGAAGTGCATGTCTTGCCACACACCTCAGGTGATCTCATTGATCGCACAGGTGGTCTGCCTGTGGCAAGGCGCGAGGCACCTCGTACACCTCAGGCACACTGGCCGAGAATTTGGCCAATTCTCAGCCGGTGCGCCTGAGGTGAGACACTGCCTTTAAGTGCGGAACTCTCATCTACACGGTCCTCTTCTCGGCCTCCACAATTTTTTTTGATTTTGTTACGAAGATATGAGCTAAGATAGTTTAAGCTCATACTAATATAGCTCAGTTGCCATGAGAGCCATACCACTTCTTGGCTAAGACGCATTATATCAGTAACCTTCAATGTTTGCTCCTGCGAAAACATGATTTTAGCCCCATTTTTTGAGTTATATTCGGTAATTTTGTTTTCCTTTTTTTCAGAATTATTGTCACTTAATAGACGTCTCCTGGATTACTGAAATGAAAAGCTTACACAAGATCCATTTTAAAGGGTGGAAACATCCAAGGAAATTCAAATAACCGCGATATTGTCAAAACCGCGTCGTCAGCCGTGAGAATTATGACACGTAAGAACATGCTGAATGAGAAGTAGTGCGTTTGGCCTTATTTTCCAAAAACAAATAATTTAACATGTAGTAAACCATTTTTCATTCATGAAAATTGGACAGATGCGATTAGAAGAACAATCACAGCTTTGTCATTTCAAGTCCTAAGTACTCTACCTATAGACTGGATCATCCTAATTCAGAATATCCGCTTTTGAAAATGGTCAAAGTTGACGAGAGTTATGAAGAAACGAAGAAAAAAAGGCGAAATCGCGGACATCGCACACCCACATTAAGCGACACCTTTGGCATTGTGGAACCCAGAATGCTACAACAAGGATGGTCATGTGCGTGGAATAGTGCGCTTCAGCGTCAGTCCTGCCTTAATTCGCAGGTACCGAGTTACTCGATTACATGAGATATGGTCCTCAGCTGCTTTGCGCC
>KN727263.1:15633-28647 GCA_000816745.1 Ancylostoma duodenale
ACATAAGTAGTGCGAAAAAAATGCAAAAGAAAATGCAATACGGAATGCAATGAGCGCGATATTCGAACAAGAATTTGAAAGATATCCAATACATAAGTAGTGCGAAAAAAATGCAAAAGAAAATGCAATACGGAATGCAATGCGCGCGAAATTCGAACAAGAATTTGAAAGATATCCAATACATAAGTAGTGCGAAAAAAAAATGCAAAAGAAAATGCAATACGGAATGCAATGCGCGCGAAATTCGAGCAAGAATTTGAACGATAACCCAAAACGTAAGTATTGCGAAAGAAAATGCAGAAGAAAATGCAATGCGAAATGCAGTGCGCGCGAAATTCAAACAATAATTTCGATTGAGGCGAAGAAATGCAAAACGAAATGTAAGCGCGACAGGAACGCAATGCCGAAAGCTCGTGTCGCGCGAAATACATGCATAAAACGCATTTAATGCATAAAGCTGAGGCTTTCTCGTTCTACCACAAAAACTATTTCCAAAGATTGTGAGAAAGGTACATTTCATATTTTGATGGTCAACTCACCTGCATTGCGATCCCGTCTTGAACGTAGCTCTGGAACTTCGGCCAATATTCGTTCTCTATCTCCAAAATTACCTTGTACAGAGAGTGTTCCAAGTCGTGAACAATTGGTTGGTACCATCCCTTCACAAATTGAGAGGCAATAAAATTAAATCACACACTCATCACTATCCCTTATCACATTCTCGAGTATTGTCCTGATAGCTCTTTCCATGCTTAAAATACGAATTTTATATTTTTATCAGTTAATCGCCCGAAATTGGCAACGTGCTAAACATGTGGCCGCCACTGTATCTCGTTTCAAAAAACCTCGCCGGTAATTGTCGTCAGACCATACCTTCCGTGAGTAAAAAAGGAAGAATGAAAAGCTTGACTTGTAGGTTAGGTGCCGCACAAACTGAACGAGGTCCATCCTTCTTAAGAGATCTGCTTCGCGTTTTTGTAGCAAAGAAATTGCGAACAAATACTCGCTCGACAACGAATCGAAAAGGGTCAAACTTCTACGGCAACAAATGGTCCCTTACTTAACAGGTGGACGTGGAGAGATGCACCGAAAACTGCCAGAAACCGAAGCAACACCAAGTGTAGGTCACGGTGCATTTGTTGTGGTCTGCGGCAGAAATCGTTCACTGTAGCTCATCGAATTTTTCTCATCTTGACCCATTGACGACCGCGCGGCTCACCGGTGAGCCGCACTCTTCTCATCAAGTAATGGAGCTTAATTTCGAACTAATTCGCGGTATTTGCATATGAAATGAGTACAGTACTTCCAAACAATGTCCTAAATAACTGTGGTATAAGAAACTTTTCTTCCCTATGGTGACAAATGTCATAAAAGGGATGGGATTTCGAAGTCGGGGAAGATTTCATTACATTTTCTGTGCAGTGGATGGAAATAATCTGCATAAAAGTCGCATTATCTACGCAGAAACACATTCCTTACATTTTGTGCTTTCTTACTCGTCAGCCTAAAACCATACGAGCGTGTATATCCTCATGCTTCCTTATAACACTCAAAACGCCTCGAACAAACATCTTTCGGCCTAAGAGAAAGTAAGAAACGTTTAGATTCTCTCTTTTTCTGATTCGATAATCTTCTAGAACTAGATTCTGAATTATTTTTGCAAAACAATCTATGTTGGTCCCAATTATCTTATCATAACAGTGTGGAACTACGCGGGCGGCGCACACTCGAAAGGGGAGACAGGCGAAAACGCGCGCGGTCGTCAATGGGTTAAAGGCAGTGTCCAAGCTCATTGTCAGGATCAATTTGGAGTACTGTGTATTGGAAGACGTATGGAGTGGTGCTGATTACAACTGTACACGTCTCCCTGCTCAAAAGTGTACAAAATCTTATCTTGAACCGTTTCATTTTAAAGGAAATGGGCACCGGGCGCATCGACAGCTCTTGCATTGAGTTGCCCCGCGATCGATCGATGAACCCGCTGCAATTCCGTGCCCGGCATGCGACGCCCTGCATTCGACCACAGAACTGCAACTTCACCCCGGCAAGGAGTTGCAGAGATCGATCGTGGCGCAACTTCGCGTACGAGTGTCGATGCGCCGGGTGCCCGTTTCTTCCAAAAATAGACGGCTCAAGAGGGGGGGGGGGTCTGCAGTTCTGAGCTGCGATACGTACACCACTGTAATCAGCACCTCCCCGTGCGTCTTCTGATATCCAATACTCCAAACTGATCCTGAGCTTGGACACTAGCTTTAAAGGTACACCTAAGATGTAAGTGGAATAAATCTGAAGCTTCGTTGTGTGAGCTCCGTATTGCTTAATAAAATGGATCCTATACTCGCACACAGCAACGCTCAACCGCATCGCGCACATGAAGCACCCCACCGGCTGGAACAACAAGAATATGATGCTCTGGCTCATATATTATAACCAAAAAAAACTTCTTGCACATCGACTACCACTTCCTCAAGAATCTAGACGGATTCTAAGGTATCGAAATTCGTCGCTCCTAGCAGCCCCATCCGAGCCGCACAACGGTCCGAGAACATCTACTTTATTGGAAAACGTTTGCAGACTACAACGGTCCTGAGCTTCATAGAACGTTTGGTTCTGACACGGGAGAGAATCTGGGGTAGCAGTAATTTAGCCAAAACCGTGATGTAACCGTGATGTGAACCTCGGAGTTGCTTGCAGCTTCACTCTGGGACCGTGAACTGACCTCGAGGTGACCAAGCTGAGACCGCAAGGTGCCTAACTTTTATTGAACAAACCAACTGCTTCTGGTAGGATTCGAACCCATGAACTTTCGAATCATAGGCCGCCCACGTCGCAATCGAGCATCTGTTCCTCGTCGGCATTGAGTTGCTTGGATTATATAAAGCTTATCAGATTTTTCAAAACATCCCACGGATGTCCCTTCTTCGAGGGACATCAGCTGATTTGCTGCGAGGCTACGTGGGGCTCAGACACGGTTAAGGACGATTTCTGGATATTGCTGGATGAGAAGACTGAAGAAGTACCGCCAGAAGACGTGGTCGTCGTCGCTGGAGACCTAAGTGGGCACGCTGGGCACGTAGGCGCGGTTACAAATGCCATGGAGGATTTGGCTATGGAACGCGCAACACTGATGGCGAACGCATTCTCGAGTATGCGGATTCTCATAAACTCGTCATAGTCAACACAAAATTCGGGAAGCGTCCCTCTCACCGTATGTCCTTCTATAGCAGCAGCACCCAGACGCAGATCGACTTCGTCCTCATTCGACATAGCGACCTGAACTTGGTTACCGACGCAAAGGTAGTACCATACGAGGTGGTTGCCACGCAACATCGACCACTGATCTGCACGGTGAAAATGGTGCCACCAAAGCAGAAACAGGACGAACGATGTGGATCTGCCCGAGTGAAGTGGTGGCGGGTGGAGGAGAATGAAGCTGCCGTTGTTTCCCACACCCAGCTTCCACCCATCACCATTGTCTACAAAACTTGGGAGAACGCAACTCGAGCGATCGTTGAAGCAGCACGCTCCGAACTCGGCATGACGAAGCCCAACCGAAGAAAGATTGACAAGAAGACATGGCTTTGGACGGAGGAAGTGAAGAGAATGGTTCATGAGAAAAAGAGAAAGTACCATTTCTTCCTCGTGCACAAAACTGTCGACAATTGGCGCGTTCACTGCGAGGCGAAAAGGGCCGCAAGGAAGGCTGTGACCATGACGAAGGCAGCATATTACGAAAACGTCAGCAGGAAGCTAAGCACAAGAGATGGTGAGCGCTTCATAAATCGACTTGCGAAGTCTCGCCAACGCAACGCGGAGGATGTAGAGAAGTTCCACGGCATTAACGAGGAAGGTGGTCAACTCCTGATGGATCGCCAGAAGGTGACGGAACGATGGCGCCACTACTTCGAGAAGATTTCAACAGAAGAGTTTGGTCATCCGCCCATCCCGTGTGCCGAACTCACCTATGGTTCCATCCAATCGATCACCATTGAGGAGGCTGTGGCTGCCCTCAAGGAAATGAAAGTCGCTAAAGCAACAGGTCCAGATGACCTAGCAGCGGAGCTGTGGAAGTCGCGATACTGGGATCCCGTTGGCTGGCTAACGAAGTTCTTCAATCAGATCGTTACGGAGAAGAGAACACCCAAGGCCTGGCAGCGAAGCACAACGGTTCCGATATGGGAAGGCAAGGGCAATCCAGCTGATTGCTCGAATTATCGACCGATTCGTTTGTTGTCTTATTCAATGAAGATATTCGAGCGCATCATCGACACCCGTATTCGCGACAACGTGCGGCGTTCCTCCAATCAGTGTGGCTTCGTAGCCAACTGCGGCACCACAGATGCTATCCGCTGCGTTCAGCTCCTTATCGAGAAGTACCGTGAGAAACAAAAACCGCTACATCTCGCTTTCCTTAACTTGAAGAAAGCGTTCGACAGCGTCCCACCCGAAGTAATTTGGTACGCGTTGCGACGGCACTGCGTTCCCGAGGAGCTCATCGAATGGGTCCGGATTCTCTACGCCGACCCAAAGAGTCAGGTAGAGGTAGCCACTGGTACGTCTGCAGAATTTCCCATCTCCGTTGGGGTGCACCAGGGTTCGGCTCTCGGCTCTCTCTCCGCTCCTTTTCATCATCGTCATGGACGCCATCACGCGAGACTTGTGAAGAACGCTACCCTGGATGATTCTTTTTGCTGATGACGTGGTCCTCGCATCGGAAGATAAACGCGATCTGGAGCTGCAAACTCAGGCATGGAGTCACCGGCTGGCACAATTTGGCCTTCGGCTCAACGTTATGAAAACCGAGTACCTGACAACCGACGTTCGTGTGGACGGCACCATCAGAGTTGACGGAACCGACCTCCCGAGGGCCGATGCATTCAAGTACCGCCGATGCATTCAAGTACCTGGGCTCAACGGTTACATCCGACTCACGTGAAGTTTTAGCGCGTGTTAACGCCACCTGGATGGAATTGCGTTCAACGACTGGCGTACTTTGCGACAAGAGCATCCCAGAGTGCCTCTTTACCGAACGGTTGTGCGTGCTGTCGCTCTTTATGGCGCTGAGTGTTGGACCGCAACCAAGGAGGTGGAACGACACCTTAGTGCCATGGAAATGAGGACATCCGGCAACGTTTTGGCGTTGCTCCAATAACGGACAAGCTCCGTGAATCTCGCTTGCGATGGTTTGGCCACGTGCTCCGTGCCGACAGCGACAGCGTTTGCAAAGTTGGCATCAATCTCGACGTAGCAGAGAAGCGACCAAAAGGACGCCCAAAACAACGATGGATGGACACTTTGCAGGCCGATCTGAAAACAGCTGGTATCCACCCCGACCAAGCACACGACAGGACAAAATGGCGGCAAGGAATCAGTAGAGCGGACACCGTCACCAAACGGGACAAACGCTAAAGAAGAAGAAGAAGAATTGTCAAAACATCAACATTAGCCTTGGATATTAGGGTATGCATCCCGCTGACACAACTGAGCAGTGGTATGTATATATGTACATCTCTGATCAGATTTATCAAAACATCAACATTAGCTTTGCATTGTAAGGTATCCTTCCCGCTGAGAGAACTGAGCGGTGGTTTATACATCTCTGTCAATTTCAATAGATATGTTCTTTTAATGAAAACTTTGACTCATTTGACACAACTTCTTGGGGTGAAACACTGAAGACTTCAGAAATGTAAACTATGATATTCGCTTGGCTCAGTCCTCGTCACAGAAATGTAAAGTGCGGCCGCATTGGTCCCCAGCGTACTCGTTCACGTACCCATCGCTCACAGGATTGAGATACCACTTTAATGACGCTCATTTGGACTGGATTATCAATCTGTTAGCATCAAAACTCGGGGACGACATGAAGGAACCTTGCACATTTCAAAAAGGTGCAGATACCCAGAGTGTGGCCGAATTATTCTCCGCCGTCCCGTTTCACGTAATCAGTCGCTCATAGGATTGAGATTCCGCTTCTATGGCGCTCATTTGGACTGCAATACCAATCTGTTGGCATCAAAACTCGGGGACGTCATAAAGAAACGGTGCACCATTTGGAAAAGGTAACAGATATCACAACTTCTTGATATTGATTCAGATACGGATGCGGTCACAGTTGGATTGCAAGTGGCTGTAGGTGTGCGGTACCTTGCGACCGATGCTCACAGAAAACAGTCTTCAATATTTTGCGCAGAATAGTTGCAACACTGACTCATCCGGACAAAGTATCCCGATTCTTGGTGTGGACCGGATGATGTCAACTGGTACAGGAATAGTGAGTAGAGCTTGTAGCTTTCGGTTCTAATATGTGCTTATAATCAAACATATTGTGCCTTTGCCGTTGGCTAGATCTAAAAGTTTTATGGGATCCATCCAAACTTAGAGTCACCTAATGTCTGCCCATATAAGAAAAGACTATCCGTGGTGTTTGCATGAAAAAAAAACTGAAAAAGATCTCTGAACAGGAGAAAAAACTGAGTTTTCCCTGGGCCTCATGGCCTAGATAGTAGATCACGGTTTCTGCGCTGTTAACGTGAGGCCGACTCCAGAATGAGACCTCAAGGCGAGACCAGCAGTCATCTCACGGTCTCATTTATTTCCCAATAGATTTCGGGAAGGATAACCGTGGGCTAAACTTGAGGTAACCTCTTACGGTCACATCACCGTTACCTCAAGGTCTCGGCCAAATTACCCCTGATTTTGAATCGGAATAGGGTGTTTGGAGTCTGGTAACTGTGCAGCACGCAGCCCAAACGGCGTAATGGTTCGAATAGAAACCCTGGCAGCAACGGTTTCCAGTTGCTGCCATCCTCCCCTCGATTGCTGCTATCCGTCATCAATTGCTGCTAAAGGGACCAAAGCTTGAGCAGCAATCGAGGGGAGAATGGCAGCAACAGGGAACTGTTTCTGCTCGAACCATTACGCCGTTCGCGTTGCGTTCGTGCCACACAGTCATCACAGAATGCTCGTGCATGGAACAGCGTTGCAATATTCATAATTATCTTTATTGTTCTTCCATGTATGACTCCGTTTTTTAGTTGGCTTACACATAAGTATGCATGGAAAGCCGTGGCGGATGCAGAAAGTGGACGGAACGCGTGAGAACAAAAAGTGAGGTCACAGCCGCCATTGCTGCTAGGATTTCTACTCCAACCACTACGCCGTCCGGGCTGCGTTCGTGGTGCACAGTTATCAGGGGATGTAAACGCCTGAAAACGCGCAATATTTTTGCACAGACCCAATACTTTTTGACTAATCCCATTCATGAAGATACGATCGTTCGTACCCATTTTTAAAGATCATCTGCTTTTTACAAGAACAAATGTCGTTCGCAATGGAATCCTACTCCAACTACTCATGGATAGACCCCTTTGCTGCAATATCAAAAAAGAGAACGTTAACGCAGAGCTTCCTCATGGAGGAGCCATGACCCCGCGGAAACTTTCGAGTCGACATAAGCTGAAGTGCCACAAGTCTCTCATCATGGAAAATATCGAATCTGATGTCAAGCTTTACCTCCTTTGTTCTGCGATTAATTGTAAAGCATTTGACTCCATTCATTCAAGTTTGAAATCACTTTTGAACATTACTTTGGGAATTTTGGCAGTCCGAGCCTCCTTTCTGGTAGGAGCTTTTTTTCCTACATCGTTCCCTTACACCCTCCACCCACCCAGTCTGCGACCACCACCGCAGCGCTAGGTTGCTAAAGGTAAGTGTTAATTACCTCTAAAAAATCATCCTCAAAGAAACGCCGCATTTGTTTGGATTGCATTTTCTCTGCCCAGACACGACGTTGTAATCTCCCTGTCTCATATTAAAATCCAAAAGGTTAATCATTGCACAGAGTTCAGAGTTCAGTTGCCAGAACTTAACTGTGCCATCAGCTCAACAATGCGATCCATCCTGACCACGCCATCGAGCACAGCACCCTCGTATGTAGATGGCGTAAACAGTCCCCACATTTTTTCAACCTGCATAATGCAAAAAATTTCATAGTATTGTGCCACAGAGAAAGCACTGTTACCATTTCTTCAATTTCCTGTAGCTTCTTAAGTGCTGCATCCACTTGATCGCCGTAGTATCTTTTCACATCTCCTATACTTTTGAAGCTGTTCGGATTAGTTTTCTGAGCATCCGGATCAATCAGCTGTGGAATGTCATCTGATACTGAGGACAAGCTAATTCAATTAGACAAACTGACAAGAAATGCTCACGAAAAATAGCTGACTGGCGCGTTTTTCTTCGCTATATGCCGGGCGGCCTTCTATTGCTGTTGATTCGCGGCGAACGCTGGTAAATGAAATGTTAACGGGATCATAGCAGTCAGAAAAAGAAACTAACTCGGATTCTGTGACAGTTAGGAAACCATAACAGCGTTCAAATCAAAAAGTTAGAATCTTACAAAAAGGCGTACCTGAGATTCGCGAAGCAAGCTGCACCTTCTGAAAGTCGTTCAAAAACACCAACGAAATCGTCTCCGTGCCAACCCCAATTTAGTTGTGAAACGCTTGAAATTAACGGTTTCGCGAATAGCGTTGAGCAAAAAAAACACCTACTTCCGCACAGCTGTTCTGAAGCGAACAATACGTCTTTTGGTTCTCAGAAAGATGTCCTCTTGATAACGGGCTTGTTTTTCGTAAGCGCGATTGGCATCTTGTTTTATGTAGGAGACCTGAATTTCACAACAAGATTATGGATTCTTGACTAACACTCATGAACGGCATACTATACAGCATGCATATATAATACATTTACAGGAGTATAAGAAAGTTTCCGTCCCTGCGCTGTTTAATCTCCTCAAAACGTTGGGTACGCCATGCATCCCGAAGTCTTTTAGGCCAGCGCGTCAAGTTTCATGATCTTATGTTGAAGAAGTCAAAAATTAGGACGCCTTTTCTCGCCTAATCATCGTGGGATCGTCGTTTTCCATGACAGCGCAGCCGTCCGCAGATCAATAGTTGCGATTTCTGCCACCCGAGATGTGAAACCGAATTAATCGCCCACATTATAGTTAAGGATCAGCACCCAGCAGCTATTTTTTATTCCGAAATTCGAAACAGCATCTTCAAGCAATGAGATTCAGGGACGAAACGAATAAAAGTCAGCCGTTGGAAGCTACTCTCTCACATGATAGATAAAGCATCTTAGAGGCAGCTCCCATGGAAATTTTGCTATTGCAGACTTGCTATATTATAGGTTTAAGGCTACAATGGAAAAGAACACTGGGTTCAACTTTGTCAGATCCAACAAAAAAAGGTGTTTCCATTGCCAACAGTTTAGCCCGTTTGCAGAGAATGGCCGAGTAGCCCGGGCTTGTAGCGAAAGGAGGTGCGAATGGAAGCCAGTGCTATCATACTCAGACATTCGTGCGGGAGTCCCGCCTGACAAAATGATGACTCCCGCTCTAGGGTAAGCGGGAGACATCCAAAAATGAGAGTTTTTGTCCCGCAACATCCCGATTTTGTCCCGCAAGCTCCGCGGGAGACCCGATTTTGTTCCAAAACTAAGAAACATGGGAAAGCAGAAATGTGCTTCGAGTTCCGGTGCACGGCGTTTACTCCGTGCGCCGACGCCGGCCGCTACTAGCGGACTAGAATGCGTTGATGCATCCGCGCCGCGTCCGCGCGCGACCGCGTCCCAAGCATCTCGCCTGGTCTTCGCATTGGGCCACGATTTCATCCGGGCCTCAGTGGGCCAGTCGAATCCCATGAGACTCCACTCTCCGCCGAAGCAGAGAGTAGACTGAGGTCTACCTGCGAACTGAGGCCCTTATAAACCCCTCCCTTGACAAGGGTTACCACGTGTCAATCACAAACCCGTATCATTCTCCGGTCAATCCCGCAACAAAACCAAAATAATGTCTTCCGCTGGAGCTCCTCATTTTGTCCCGAAAGTGATAAGAAGCCGTTTTGTCAGGCGGGACTCCCACACGAATGTCTGAGTAAGGAAGAGGGTCATTGTTAACAAAAACACCCTTCCTTTCATACTGCAACTTATCCTAAGTGATTGCCAGCACACACGTTATCCTTTATAGCTTGAGAATGCTGATAACTACAGCGGTGTAACATTCTGAAATTGTTGCGACAACAGCTCCAAAACGACCAAAACCTTTGGCACAAAAAGTTCCGTGAGTTTTGCATTAAAACGGCTGGAGAAATTGAATAAAGGTACAAAACGTATGCTGTTCTCATAGCGACCTTCATTTGAGTGTGATTAATTTTGTTACTGTGGAGCTTTCGCATGTAGTGGAGGCCGGAAACTTCTTGATACCCCTATATGTGCACAATGAATGTGCACAAGAAATGAGCGTTCCGGAGTTCTGAAGTACAAAATAACTGGAAATCACTATGCGATAGTACTACGTAGCAATTGGGCTAACCTGCGTTGCATTCAGATAAGCATTTTCCTCGCAGAAGAAAATTTCTTCGTCCGTCCGATTCGTCAACTTAAGGTATTTCTGCAAAACTGTTGGATCAGATAGAGATTTGGAAACACTACATGGAAGCTTCTTACCTCAATCAACTTCTGCTCTGCTTTTTGTTTTTTTTAAGGTAATTATTCCTGCCATGATCGCCGCATGTTTATTTATTTCTCTATTTGATAGTTCATGTGAAAAAAAAAACCGTTCATTATAGAGCGTATCTCCCCCTCCAAACTTTTTTGTTCATTCACTTATTGTTTTGAGGATATCTTCTTAACAAAGCGCCGTAAGGCCTGGAGCGACTCTTGGCATCCTGCTAGCACGTGATAGCGATTTCATCGAACTCCCTGGCGGTCTCGTAGAAGAAGAGTGAGGTAGTCTTTCAGGCTGTATAATATACGGGGCGGGATAACTACTCTATAACCCTCGAATGCACATCCTCGTAAGCATCCGAGCGAGGTGGCACGACGTGGCGGCCGCAGTTTAGCGGTAGGACCCGAACAATCCATTCCAGTAGTGAATGCTCCTGCCGCATCCCCTCTCATTCCGGGAAAGACTGTGCAGTGACGGAATCTGCTTAGTACTTGGAAGAAAATTGTACACTCGTACACGGAGTAGGCGCGTCTGTTTTTTTTTTAGGTTGATGCAGAAGGAATGGCGCCACTTCTTTCAAAAACATATGATTTCGTTGGAACAAAGCATAACATCGGGATATGGTAACGTGCTCGTAAAGCAAAAAAGCTCTTTTATTCTGTGAGTAAAGGAGATTTCTATTCCAGTTAGCTGTCGTGATATAATTGAAAAAGTCCACAAAAGTCGCTCTAAATTTTTCAAATTTTCTTGATTTTTCTATAACACTGCAAGCGATCCAGTGCAAAATACTTTCTTTGTATTTGACAAAGATATCACAATCCATTCCACATGTAAGCTCTGTTGCAACAGTTTCGCTTCTCCAGAAACATAGATGAGTTCCTTCCAAAGCATTTCCTTCGTTATTTCTGGGTTCTTGCTGGATGATTCTCCCCAAGCTGCTTTTTGGAAAGACCATTTTCAACAATACCTAATGCTGTTACTGGCCCCATAAAGTCGCGAACGCTTTGCTGAAAAAAAAAACGCTCGAGAGGTAGCATTTTCTGCACCTCAAATTTTCCAAAATTTGCTTCCGAGAGGTGGCTTGAACTTTGATAACTTGACTGGGAAACGACAGAGTAGTCATCGTGTTCTCCAAGAAAATTGTCATAATTTTGCCACTTATCCCAGCTCCAGAAGCTCTTATTCCACGAGGAAAAATTCGCAGAACATAACGATATAAAAACGACGTTGTCGTTGTTATTGGCTTCACAGTTCTACGAGACATAGGCGTACGGCGTTAGGGCGTCATACGATGAACAATGGTCCCTGCTAATCGAGAGAGCTTCATGGTCTGCCAAAGCTATCGTCAATTAAAGTTGTGAAAGAAAATAGAGTCAACATGAAAAAGCGACATTTCTTTTGCATGAACCTAACGCTATGACAGAGATTCTTATAACACTTTCTCTGATCATTTTTGTAATTAATAAACTTCCTGAATATTCCTAAGCTTTCTCCATTGCTCTCAAGATTAATAAAGGGTGCACAAGCTCCGACATGGACAGGTGTGCCGGGACGCAACAGTGGTGAAGAGGACAGGATGTGGGTCTTCCGATGGAGAACGGGTTCGCTTTGGGCCAGTAGTGGGGAGAACACTTGGAAAACAGGTCTGCCAGTGGTGGACGCACGGGGGAGAGAGGGGGGCATCTACTCTCCGAGAATGGGTCGAAGAATTTTTGAAATTTCTTTAGAGGACAAATGAAAATCTCGTGTAAGTTTATCTTCAGTTGTTTATCATTACTGTTTTTTAAATAAATTTTGATAATCATTATAACTAACTAGCGCCCCTACGGGTCGCTAGAAAGTGGGGTGGGGCAGCCACTTGAGGTATGTGAAAATACTTTGCTCCTACAAAATCCTCACGAAATTAAAACAGAAACGAAAATAGTAATTAATTGAGCATGGAAACGGAATCCTCCTTATGAGTTGCGTGCGTTCTATGCCCTGCGGCCAACTCCGGACTTTTTGTACTCGCGATGCTAGCTTTTCTCGAGGATTCTTCCTCCCACATCAACATGTAAAATACTTTCCAATGCGATGATACATCCCCCGTTTGTTGCCAACGCACTTCTTAAATGCCCATGAACCTGTCTAGCTAGTCAATCTCAACTCTGCGCCAGAATATCTTTCAGATGAATCTAGCGTGAACTATTTGCTGTGAACGACACAGTGTAAATTAAATAAGAACTCCTAATACTCCAACAGACAAAGGTCTGCTTGAGTATGTAAAAGGAAATAGAGAAAAATTTGATTGTGCAGACCTAACAGACTCATCCCCAATCGGTGGACCTTAATGCTGGCGTTCCTAACACCTGGGCCACAGCGGACGTCGTTCTTCTTTCACGGACCCGCCACTTCCAAGCCACAGCACGCCAATGTGCCATGGGTAGACCCGTATCCTGGCGTTCACAACAATACACAGAAGACCCATGTGCCAGCGGGAGCCCGTATCCCGGAGGGGATGT
>KN727264.1:4945-15388 GCA_000816745.1 Ancylostoma duodenale
TTCTTCTACTTTCTTGTTAACTATTCCCTCTCTAACCGGAAGCTTCTATATAAAAAGCGATGAATGAAGGCTCAATACTGTATTAGTGTAGTAATTTCCTTCTGTAGTCGAGACGTTTCATACCTGTCTTCCTTATTTCCTTAATACTTTATTTCTTGGTTCCTTTGTTTGATATTCTTCGCATGACGCTTATGGTTCCAATTAGGTCGCTTCAAGTGTGTTTCCTCAACATATTCCGCACGTTTTTCGCCTAACTTCATTTTGTTTCGGTGATATTTTTTTTTGAGAATTCCTAGGCATCGGTGGACTTCACAGACATCTGCCAAAAAAAAAAAGAAGTTCATCCGTTTTGTGTATAATCTTGGTCTTATTTCCTATTCCATCCATGATTTCTATAGTTGCTGAATTTTGTATGAAAAAGGAAGTGGTCAGGAATCTCTGTTCAAGTCTATCTCTTTTCTTCGCTCTCATTTTCTTCTCTGTTCAAACTTCAAATTCTCTTCGTTTGAATAATGCTTTAGATTGTACGTCTGCCTTGTTTCTAAGTAGTTTCCTTGGTGTGGTGCATAAATGAGGAAGGAGTACACGCAAATTATACGTATAGGCGCGGGTTGCTTTTCTGTATAGTTTTTGTTTGAGTTTTTTTTTTAAATTATATCCTCCTACTCCAGTAGAAGTTCACTGAGATTCACTCCTTTTATGTTACTTCTTTCCTACCTACCCAACTTTTTTTTGAAATAACTTGTTATATAGCTGACGTTAAGTGACGTGTTCATTGTTTTTTCGTCTCTTCTTGCTGTATAATTGGCATATCAGTGTCTAGTTTTCATAGAAGTACAGGCTTTGCTTATTGGAGCACGATTGGAATCAGCACCGCCTTGCTTCAGATTCACATAGTAGTAAGGTTTTTTCTTGGAACCTCTCTTTAACTACCTTTTCCATGCATCTTGCGTTGAAGTCATCGCTAAACTAATTTTTGAATAGAGCATTTCATAATTTTAAGGCGGCATTTCTACGAGGAGGCTTTCATGTTATTCATTTCCACATTAAGCTTTTGATCATACGCCTTGATTGCTGTCGTTCAATTTCTTCCGCATTGAACTTCGTGCACCCTTGTCGTTCTCATCCTAATTAGTTCTTATTTCGTTCCTAAGCCACAAAATAGACTGAATATGCACTTTGCATATATGGCGACCACTATTCAACCATATAAATCGTACCAACGCGTTTCCGGCGAATATGTTGTGATGCGTAATCCTACAACACATATTTAATTGGCCGTTCCGCTTACGGTTCTAGACGTAGCGTTGTGGTTCTATACTAATGTCGTACTTTAAGTTTTGCTCTGATTCCTGTTAAGCTTTCACTCTAACTTCACGAATATTTCAGTATCTTTTCTCGCAAAACCGGAGTATTTTTGCCTGATTTGCCATTTTTATTTTCGACATTGTGCTTGTGTAATTCTGATGCATTTATGGACAGGAATTTATGCGCTTATTGGTGTACATATTTCAATTATTGGTGGGGAACCAGTTCCCGTGATCCATTGGGTTGATTACTCATTGAGGTCACACATTCTGCCTCCGACACATGTCTCATGGGTTCCTGTTCAGCTTTTTTTGAACATTTTTTGCACCTCTGAATATAGCAGACATTACGGCGAGGTTATCCAAACAAATCTGCCGTGGTTCGACCTATTGTTCTTCTCAACATCTAACATATGCTTGTATTCTATTTATTGTTGTAAATCCACGTGTTGTTGGTTTGTGCACACCACCATGGGTTATGTACCTCAATTTTTCGTTCTGTGCTCTGGTAAAGATCACAATACTGTAGCTGGAACCTCGATAGACATTTTTATATTGATTTCTCCAAGTTTTGGCGGCATTACCCATAAGTACGCGCTATGCGTGCAACTGCACCCGTAAATTACTGTCTGCCATCTGCAGCAGTCAATTCAAATCTCAAAAGTGTTCTGTACTTTTGAATGCCAGTTTCTCCATGTCTTTTTGCGCCCATTTTCTTTCTTTGCTTTCCTTCGTGGCACTCTATAAGAACGTTTCGCACCCTTCATTTTTGCATTTCTTTTCTAGTGTTTTTTTTTTCGTGGTTGGAGAGGCTTCTTTCATGCACACTGTTTCAAAAGAGCTAACATCCGGCGTACCATGAATCATAGCAAGCCTCATTATTGGTTTTGCTTATCGTTCAAGAGCACTTCGCTGCTATCGCCGGTAGTTCGAATTGTTATCGCAAGTTCAAATGGCCGTCATATAGTTGTGAGGTGCTAATTAGCGGGTAATTATTGATATCAGGCCCTTGTTGTGGCCCATAAAGGTATAGAAAAGGATCTGCCGTGCGACCGGCAAGAGTCTCACTGTGTCTTTTCAACCTTCTCATTCCCAGTTTGATAAATGATCTGTTTTACTATCCGTCTTACTTTGGAACTATCAACTACCACTTGTGTTAGTGCACTCAGCTCTCATCTCTGGAGGTATATTCAATTCACTCTATTTTAGGTGCTTGTTTCATCTCGAGAAATGCCACGATTTTTTTCCGAAAAGGGTCGTTGCGATTGGAAAAAAAAACTAAAAACTGCCTAATTTCTTTCCTGCTTTATTAATGAATGGAAAATGATGTGATGACCAAGGCAAATGGTATGTTTGCCTTGTTCATTACATGGGGGTCCAGAGCGAGTAGAATTTCATTAAGGATTAGGCCAATGGATATTTTTGGTCAAAGATTACTGCAAGTATTCTGCTTCTGGTTTACCATTCTAACGAAATCCCGCTGTTTTCACGTAATTTTTAGATATTACTTCTGAAAATTAGTAGTTTTATAAATGCGAAGAGATTATATTGTAATGCATTAATATATATTTCTGCGTTGAGCCAACGAAACCTCACTCTATTTGGTTGCATAGGTAACTGGTAGACTTCCCAAAGCTAAGAACTGCTACCGTAAGTACTTCAGTAATGTAGGGTCCATCAGTCGCTCTCCTTTGTTTGGCTTCTTCTTCTTCTTCTTTAATTCACATATTTTCCTTTATATTGGTTATTGACCTCATCCCTTTCTTTGTTTTTGCAGGTCTCATCTAGTGTGTATACAAGCCCAGCTATTATTCTTATCCTGCTACAGAGCTTATTCGTCCTTTTTGACTCACTCTTCCGGACGATGTTTTCCATAGATAAGACCTCATTCGAGTATTGATTTGCTTTCAGAACCGATCTGCCCTCTTTCTTGCCATGCAGCTAGTGACATAATGTTCTTTCCTCGGTCGATCACTTCTACACAACTGATTCGTCTATTACTGGTATTATTACTACACTATATTTGCCGTGCCCAATTAGTACGTGGTCGGCCGCCGTCTTTCGGTGAAGAGGATTACCCATCGTCAGTTATTTTGACTGAAGGACAACCTTTGCTGTTGAACTGCCGCGCAGATCTTGCTGAGAAGGTGCACTGGCTGAAAAATGGTTTCTCTACTTCCATAGAGTCGAATATTTTGCAAGTTTCGGTATCGAATCGAAATGATTCCGGTATTTATCGATGCATAGCATCGAATTCAGTGGCATCCGTGCTGTCACCGCCCATCAAGGTCGATGTTCAGTGTGAGTTTTTGTTCTCATCTTTTTGATTTTTAGTCTTTCTTCTTAAATCTTTTGTGAATATTGTATCTAGCGCGTTTTCATCCACGGTTTCTTTCCGTTGTCGTCTTTTACACATGTGAGAAAGGCGGTATTGTTTCTTTCTAGAATTCTTTTTTTTCACTTGCGATTATTTATTTTATGGAACTTCCTACAGTTTGTTATGCAAGAGCTCTTATCGATAAACGTTCCCCGGAATAGCTGGAGGAAAAATCTCTTACTCCGAACTGTAGTTCGTATTGGAGGGATATTTATTGCTATCCTCCGTAGTTTCTTTTTGTACATCCAAACATGTGCTTCGGAAATTTCTTGCATTTTCATGTTGTTGCAATGCATGAATTCTTGTTTACAAGTTTGCATACTTTGCACCCTTTTTGCATAGTGAATGTCTTTGCAACGTCGTTTAGCCCAAATGTATGCATTTTCGAATTCTTTGCCTTCCCACAATGAATGTGCGAATATAAATAGGTTTGAGGGAAGAGAGGGGTAAGTTGAAACTTGTATTCAATGCGAATTATTGACGATTTCAAATTTATACCCTGTCCATTACGTAATGCATGGTAAAATATCATTTCCTCTTACATTAACGAGAACAATAAGAAGCACATTTTACTACTCGCTCATTTTTCTGATGTCGTTCCATTCGTTTTTGATGTAGTTCTTTGTTTTTTTTTTTCTCAATTTTTTCATATGCACCCTTTAAAAATGACATCGAATACTGCTCAGATTTCACTTTTGTTGTCCACCACAAAAAGACCAATGCCCATCAGTGAGTGCTTGTTTTGCGCAATGCAAAGCGCAATTCAAGCCGCTTTTGAAGTACCGCGCGTGGCGGCTCTTATTTTCCGAGTCTTGCTACCTTATTGATTAATTATGGATGAATTGCGAGGGGAATATTCTATTGATAATATAACATATATTACAAAGTATACTGGTATGGTTCACAAAAGATCCTTCATTTAGAATAGTGTTACAGATCTGGATGGCTTTGAAGAGGCAGATGTTGCTAGTCAAGAGCTGTATGCCAATGAAGGAGGTTATTTTGTCATTAAGAGGCCAATGCTAATTGCTAGTAGCGATCCTCTGCCTGGGACGGATTATTCCTGGTATAATGGCGAGAATCAGGTGAGTCTTCTTACGTACAGCTGGTTTCCTCGCTTTGTTATACTACCTTTGGTGTCTTTTATTTTCGTTTCTTAGCTTTCTCGTTCTCATTTCGTTCCCCTTTACAACATCTTCTGCGCCACGTTTTTCGCTCATTGTTCGCGAGTTTATCTAGGCTAATGCCGACCTTATGGCCGAGCAGCGCGGTGGTTTGCGCTGCTGTCTCGTTGACCCCACAACGATATTGAGTGAATTGTTTAGCTGGACGTAGGGTTCACGAGTCGTGGTCGACATTAGAGAGGGAAATCTTTTGCACTCATTTGGCGCTATTCCATGTGTGTCAAAGATTCTTTGATCTCTGTTTGTTGAATGATGGTCCAGGGTTTCTGAGAAGAACATTGCAGGGTTTGCTCTATATTGGCACAAGTGAGACTTTCTAGGAGTGCTTTAAAGCCTTTGTGGAAGTTTTAATCTCTGTCTTCATGGCTAATGTTATTGAGAAGTTGTTTAGAGAGGAAACATTTCGCCCTCTTCTTATTTACTGACTATCGAGTTACGTTGTAAACAACGCTTTCTCAGGATTCTTTAAGCGTCTGCAGGGTGGAGAAGATTAATGGTGTCCGCTGTGGCTTTCATCAACAGATTTCTTTGGAGTAAATATCTACGAGTTGGGGAAATTTTGCTTTTCACCGTTGATACCTCAAGCTGAACACTAGAAATAGAACTTCATACAACCATTAGTTGTTTTCGAAGTGAGAATACTACTTGATCAAGTTTACAACATATATGAGAGGGATGTATAACCAAAAAAATGCACCACAAATTATCTTTGAAATCTTCTCCGTCATCAGTGGTCACTTGACCCGACATATTGCTGTTAAAATATGCATGTCGGCCCGAGTATTCCCACGCCTCAACCTCTTGCTGCTCTCAGTGACTCTGCGCTGAGACAATGAGGGAACCGCTTGTTTTTCCGTGGAACTATTCACTTCATGAGTTCTTGCTCAGGAGTTAACGATAAAAGGGAATCGGAGGCTATACGATCTCATTAAAAAATTGGATTTTCTATTTTTTTCACAGCTTTTTAACCAATGTTTTTAAAACATGTTTTGTTGTATTTTTCGTTTTCAGATTACCCCATCTATTTCCTTTTTCGTTTCGTTAATATTTGGATCATCTAGATGTCTCCTCTTGGAAGTGTAGTTGTTATATTGCTTGAGCCCTTCTATGTTCCCATTTGGTGTAGGGTCAGCTCCTGCGGGAGTTGAGCCGATGGCTTTTCGCCTATTGTGTTGGACTAGCCGTGGAAAATTAGCAAAGCAGCTAATTAACCAATCGCCTTTGCCGATGTAGAAACTTGAGAAGCAGTACTATCGAAGACTTCATAGATTCCATAATTATGAAAACTATCTCCGCGAATTCATCATATACATCATCTAAGAAAGTTTTTTTTTCTGACAGGAATCTTATTGTAACTGTTATATAACTATTTTCATGAAATTTTCAGCAACTTGACAGCCAAAGAATTGTAATCGATGCACCAATACCCATATGACCTTTGAAGTGCTCTAAACCCCGACTTAACGATAAACTCCGCTGTTCGGACGTATTACAGCGGCGTCTTTGAGATAGAGTGTAGAATTTTTATGGTGCTATCTCGATTTTCTCACACGTATAAACGAAGTTGGCGGCATTTTCCCACCGCCACTTTTCAAAACAGGCCAAAGAACCGAACACACCTGTCGTTAGCGTTTAAAATCAGCCAGCAAGCGTGGTTCAACTGGTTTTTATGCGCGGGGTTGCATCGACATTTTCATCTCGGTAACCACCTGAGTCTTAGATCAGTTTTTACCAGAGGTTGAAGCGGGGCTGAATGAGAAGTATAAACATGGATACGACTGATGCATTTGGTAATGAAAACTGATGAAGTGCCACTCTTCAAGAGTTGTATTTGCCTGCCATCATTTAATACTGGGAAAAGCTCGAAATATAGTGTTTTCTAATTTTTTGGTATTTTCTATAGCAGATCCACGTCTTTATTGCTTACCCTTGGCTTGAATCGTGGTTCCGAGTTGCTTGAATTCCCCCCACTTAGTTAGTGTAAATGTAAATATAAATACTTGTGTAGATGACTTTTTTATTCTCGCTTGACAACTAAGCCTTATAAGTGTCATCGGCGTATTTTACCTTGACAGACCGTTTGTTTGGTCGGCATCCTACGAGACGGGCCGCTACGTATTGTGTTGATGATAGCCGTCCACCCTATGCAAACAGTTGGCCTGAAAAGGCGATTCAGGGTGTTTGAGCTGTCTTGAGCTGACTTTCAGTGAGAATACCGCAACACCCATCCGTTTGGGGTTTGCACCTGATAAAAGGTGTGGAGAAAGGGCCATTGCTACAAAAACTGAAGTGTAATGATATGTCATGACATTGATTCTAGGTCTACTCGAATGGGTCACGCTATGTCACGTCACAAGGAGATCTAGTGGTTATAGAAGCGACCCGTGACTCTTTCGGAGATTACAAGGTGAGGGGAACACTGACAAAGACGTTAGGCCAACGTCAGATATAACGTCAATGCGAGAAATTCTAGGTGGTCGCCTCCGTTGACGGACTGAGTGAAGCAGTTTCGAATTTGTTTACAGTTCGGCCAAGCCAGAATTCTGGGTGAGGGTTTTTTGCGCTCATCGGCTTTTCTTCTCAATTTCCGAGAAGAATTCCCCGATTTGTTTGCTGGGTTTTCAGATTTAGATTCTTTTTTTGCTTCTGATCAAGGGAAAATTGTTGAACTTCTCTTTTCTATAGTTCTTTTTTCTCTGTCTTTCTCTGTAAATTTCTTAGTGTATATCATTGCTTCATGCGTTAGGTATTGTGATTTCTATTTTAAGGGAACTCTTCGAGGGATTGTCCATCGTTTATTTCTCTGATGATAGAACCATTTTTTCCTCAAGCAATGCTCAAAAAAGTGGAGAAACCTTTGATTGTGTAGCATCACGGAGGTTGGTTTTCGAGTCACTGTCTTCATGATGATAATAACCCTTCAAGATCATTATAATTAGTGTAAACGTTCGTTAACCAATAATTTAAATTTTTTTTGTGGTTTCTTATCAGTATTGGCTCACTGAGTTGAACTGGAAAATTTTAGGGACGGGGCTAGGACTCGATGGTTTCTGGATGGCGCAGCGATTTCTGGTACAGAAACAGGAGTCGAACTATCGCAGAACAATCGTCGCCTCAAGCTTTCAGTTCCAGATGTGCTGGGAAAAGTACGTGTTCTCAGCTCGCGTTCTCATATTTCTTTTGAACATTCAGCGAAGATGTTTTTACGGCCTAATAACGAGAAGCCTGTAGTTTATCTTGTGAATCGGTTTACGATCAGCATGATGTTTTATGTCCCCGTTCGTAGTTACAGGGTCGATCTGAACATAAATTGGACTGCAAAGTAGTGGCCGAGTCGGGACGGGCGTTTGATCAGAGATCTCTGAAAATTAATGTCATAGGTGAGGACTACGAGGTTTTTTTTTTCATAATTTCATTGACTTTCACGTTAGAATTCGATTTTTCCAGAGGGACCTGAACTAAGAGCTCTGCCAGCTGAAGAATTTCGGCCAATGGGCTCGGAGTTGAACTTACAGTGTAGCCAAAAGAAGAAAAATGGTGTCCCTTCGACGATAAAATGGTATCTCAATGGGCGCGAAGTGAGTTCCTTGAAGGATTTTCTCCTGCTTCCTTCGAACATACTTTCGGCACGTTCATGCCCTAGTTTTCTCTCCCAATTTCGCTAATTTACTCTCAGTCCTCGTTGTCAACTTTCATTTTCGTAATCGTACTCGTAGTTGTTGACGAAATCCCACCAAACCGGTGCAGATACTGGCAGCCACACAATCATCGCTAGTTATCTCGCTAATTGGTACCGTCGCATACCTCTCACACCTCATTCTGCTGTCCTCGTCCACGCCATCGCTAATACGCTCCTATGCGAGGGAGTAAGTCGAATGTGACCTATTTCGGAGCGATTCTCCATGTCTTCGACAACGTTTACGTAACACAAGGAAATGTTCTGCAGCAAGACGCGCAATACGTACGCGCTGAACTAATGAGCGCCTATCGGTTGTTTGAATTGTGCGTTGGATGGTGGGATTAATTAGTGCGAAGGCGCGACGTGGAAGGTGAACCCCCGAGGAGGGTCTTATTTCTATAATCAGGATGAAATATGCTATAGCAGGGTTCATGGAAGAGGATGGACATATTATCATTCAGATGGAACTCGTTTATGAAGTCGAGGAAGTTTTTCAGGAGGTTATAAAGGTTTTAATCGGTTTTAAGAGTAGTTGTCAGGATTCCCTTATACCGTTTTGATAATTAGATGTTAATAAAAGTTACTAATAAATAGTAATAGGAATAAGTAATAAAATAAAATAATAAAAGTCGATCTAATCGTGGACTCTCAACTCTAGAGACGTACTGAAATAATTAGACGTTTTGAATTTCAGTATTGGCTATAGCGATGTCTTTGGTATTGATACAAACCGTGAATGCCATGTGAATGTTAGATTCAATTCAATGTTATTTCGAAGTTCTAGCTAGGGTTTCTGGTTCTTTGATGTTCTGATTTCTTTAAAGAAAAGTACTATTTCTAAAAAAAAGTTTCAGCGAAGATGAACTCAATCTCAAAGCAGTCTAAGAAACATTCACCACTTCCTAGTTGTGACTTTGCTTGGCTTCTTGTCACGTGCCGTTTCTGTAGTCAGATTTCTGGCACGGGCCGTCAAAGAGCTCTATTTAAGTGATATTGGAACCGTAGATTTTTCCTATTATTCAGATTTTCTTGCATTTCGGTAATTCATGAGTTGGATTACTTCCTAAAGCTGCACTTTCTTTTTGACATAAATTGGCTATCATGGTAAAAACCCAGCGATTTGTCCTTTTTCCCTTGTCAAAACTTTTGCAAATCTCTATTCTTCGTTGTGCTGTATTGGTCTCTAATGCATTTAACAGTACGCTTTCTCGTCCCGTATATAATGCATTTAACAGTACGCTTTCTCGTCCCGTATACATATTCATTTTGGACCAGACGAAATATGGTCGTAAAACACCTACCAGTCTGTCATCCTATGTAACGGTCGGGAGGCTGCATACATCCTGTAACTCGCAACTTTTTGCAGTATTTTGGATGTACGTGCTTAATTGCTTGTGCATGCATGTATGTGCGTGAACATTTCCAGTTTGCAAGGAGTGACCACCACATTGCGACTCAGTCTACGCTTTTCGTTGGATTGAGTCGTTTCCATTCATAAAGAAGAACTGTTGCCAGCCAAATAAAAAAATGGTACTTTTCTTTCATAGGATTAGGAGCAGGGGATAGTGGATGGGGGCGCCTGTTAGATCATGAAAAACGACTAGCAATCAATTGGCTATAAGTAGTTATGAAATTAGGCTGGTACTCTAGTCGTTGTATTTACAGAAACTGGTATGACCTCAAAGTGGAATAATGGAAGTGGGTCCAGGGTTTGACGCGGCGCATTAGTAATCGCATGCCAATACAGCGAGTTCAAGGTGAAAATGTGAAAAAGCGCTGCGCGATGGCTATCGGGGTTGTTTGCTAGGTGTTTCATTAACGTACACGTTTTATACATAATTAAACAAGGCTCCGATGTGAGTTTCTACCATAGCATGACTGAGGATTACGTAAGTC
>KN727264.1:15488-28533 GCA_000816745.1 Ancylostoma duodenale
GATCGTTATTTAGCCGGTGAACCCCATCTCATTGCGAGGTTTTGTTTTTCCTTGTATGGATTAAAAAAAAACAGAAAAAGTGGATTATTATCCTCCTTTCTCCACATCCAACCTTTCTACTTCTATCGGTGGGATAGCTCTTACCTAGCTGAGATGAGCATTGCTGTTTATTTACTTTGTTGTTGCGTGCCGATGACCTTGCTTGTCACTGGCTTCATGCAAACACTATGTATGTAGGCAGAGCTAAGGGTTGGAAAAGGTTTGTTTGACCGACGGGAAAGTAGGTGACGTCGAACCAGTCCTGCAAGATAAGGAGGCAGTTCCAAGAGGTGGAGAAAAATTTGCTCTGAAGGGCCTTTCTTGCCAGGTTTCGCTTACAAACTAGATCTCTCAGTTCCACCAAGCAAGAAGGGTCTGTCTCGACTCATCGCTTTGTCTATTGTGCTACGCTTCTGTGCCACTGAGACAACCGAGCGTCATTTTGGGCGATGATGCTCGTGTTCGCCGATGTAAGGCAATCTGCATGAGTGCATACATGTATCTGCTGCGAGGCGGTCACGACCGGTCCGCTCGTAGCTATATTGCAACTAATCCACTTGGCGCCACCATATTTTACTTCGTTGTGGGCAAGGGATGGCTCGGTGTGGCCCACTTATGGCGGCTAATCTACTTTTGCAACGGGTCCATAGAAAGATTTCAAACGAGACTAGCAGATTTATATGGAATAGTTAGGAGATTTGATTGAGGCTATTTGGCGGCCGCTAAGAGGCTTCATAAGAGCGTTTCAGGTCGTCGCCAAGAGAGGCCGGCTAGTGGTCAAGGAACTATCGCAGAGGGACTATGGAGTGTATCAATGTGAGGTGACCAATGAGGCTGGTTCCGCCATGAATACCGTATGGGTGAAGGAGGGAACGAGTCGAAATCCAGGTACTCTCATTTCCTGAAGAGACTGAAAGTTCTAGAAACAACTGGATCCAGAATTATGAGTGGAGTTTCTCTAGTCGAAAGGCGTCATCCTAGTCACCACTAGGTTCTTGCACCCAATTGCCAAGACACGACCAGCATTTATCTACCATCTAACCAACTAATAGTTTTCTCCAATCCAAGTCAAAGCAGCCTTGAAGGAGCCTTTGTTTTTTTTTCTCTCGAGCTTAGGATAATCCAAAGCATGGTATTACCTTGTAGACTTTTTTGCTAAATCTGACTGATTCGTTCCGGCTATTAAGTTGGTTGCGTTCTCAAAGAAATTGTCTGCACAGATGTTTTTACAAGATGAAGTTAGAATTGAAATGTTGAAGGAAGACTAGTAAGACTTTGATTGAAGATCGAGGTTTTTATTGCTAGCACAGAATACATCAGGAACGTGACGGTGATTGTCTTTCTTTGCTTATTCTCCCACGTTATAAAGTCCATCCAGTCTTCCTTGAGTTGCGCCGAAATTTATAATTGTCACATCTTGTTGCAGATCTTATAACATAAATGGAAAAAGCAAAGTAGTTGTTTGACCAAAGTAAAACTGGAACATTCGAAGTATTTCTTTGAATTCGGTCCCCTCGTAAGTCTCCTGGTGTTTTATTCTATGTAAAAAAATCAAAATCTTCACAAACCGTGGCAGTTTTAAAAAATGGCGAGTTTTCGGAACTTTAAGGTATCTTATCTGGCTCCTTATTCACTAATTTTTTGGCCTTAGTCGACTTGAACTTTCATTTGCCGATTATGATTTATGATTAATAGATTTCTTTTTTTGTGGAATAGCAAGAGAAACCCAGTTATAAAAAATTTCATCTCATTAATGTTTTTTTTAAATTACTAACTTGTTCTTTTCAGTATTGTCCCAATCAGATCAACCGGTATCAAGTGAAGAGACGATCCAGGACAATGATTTTGGAGCACCAGTGATCACCACTCCACCAAAAGATGTCTCATTCGTGGTAGGATCGGCTACCCTCAAACTGCCATGCGAGGTTACAGGACTACCAGTGACAACAGTGACCTGGAGGTTCAATGGTAAGGCTAGCATTCGTCCAAATTTGGCTCATACCTGCAAAGAGAGACGTCTGTTTGACATTAGTCGCTTCGAACACCGCGAACACATCTAATATTTGTGAAACCCGATCGTCATGGGGTTTTAGGGTGGTAGTGCAGGTGACGAGTGCGCCGATATAGCGCTCTATAGCGTTTTCAGGGTTTTCTGACCTATAAAAATTGTAGATGTGGATATCACATCGGATTCGACGAAGTATGACGTCAAAAGCGGCGGTTTGATTATACACGATCTCAAGAAATCTGACAGTGGCAGTTACAGCTGCATAGCAAAGAACAGCTACGGAATGACGAGCGCCACGGCTAGGTTGACGTCTTCAGGTTTGCTGACGTTCGTTGCCAGTCCTTCAAGGGTCGTACTGCTCTTAACAGCATTTCAGGATCGAATCTGATTGAATACGGGCCGACGAATCAGAGTGTTGTTATAGGAACGAACATAGTAATACCATGTGAAGTTAGCGCTGACTATGAAGCGAACGCTAACGTGATGTGGTTCATGAATGTGAGTCTTTCAGCGACTTTCACAGCATCCTAAGCTTCGATCCCGTTACGATTCCTGACTTCAGGATGAATTGATACCGGCGACCGGTAATCCAAGTCTTCGTTTAACCAACAAAAAAGGAGGACTGCTAATACAACAAGTGGGACCTGATAATATAGGAGAATACCGGTGTACGGTGTCTGCTGATGGGCGAGAGGAGAGTGCATCGGCATTTTTGCGAATTATCGGTGAGTTTTTAAACTTACTTGTGCTATTTTTTTTTTGTCTTCAAACTGCTGACTTTCTCTGGGTTCGCGTCAGTGACGCAAAGAAACGTTAAAGGGTGGAGGTGGGGGGGGGGGGGGGGTGGAAAGAAGGGCCTCTTCCAGTTTGCTGTCCGAACTCGCCGAAATTGCGAAAACACAGCTATTAAGAAATTGGCTTTGAATCAGAATTTTCAAGAATTTCTATGAAACATTTGAAACAGGGAAGAAAAGAGTAAGCTAGTTGTAAGACATAATTATCAAGTCTTCATGATTTTTCTCTTTGAAAAAAAAATAGCGATTCGTTTTTGATGGTGGGCCCTGCCCATCTATAGTATGCTAGTGTAAGCGACAAGGGAGTGAGGAGGCGGTATGAAAGAAGGTTGATGCGGAAAGAAAAAGCGTACATGCAGGAAATCCAAAAACTACGTGAAAATTTCTTCATTGTAATTTTCCAATGGACTGGATTGTCCCAAGCATTATTTTCCCAATTTATTCTTTGATTTGAATTTTTTTCAGAACGACCCCAAATGCCTACATTTGTTCGAGCAGAACTGATAAATAACACGATTCCGGCGAAAATTCGCGTCTCCTGGGTCGAAGGTTTTGACGGAAACTCACCGATTATCAAGTAAGAATTATGCTTTTGTGAGACCTCTTCATGTTCATCTGTACATACTGATCTCATTTAGACATTCCGTTGAAATGCGAACTGTGGGGCCTACTCAGTTGTGGAGCGACTGGGAGGTTGTGGTGGACAATGTGCCTAGTGAAGTGGGTAAATTTCCTTGACATTTTCTAGTCAGAGAAGGGATTAACTGTTCAGGAGTGTTGCTCAGTCCTTGTGGATAATCTCCGACCATCTGTGACAGCTGAGTTTCGTGTGATTGCTTCAAATCGATTTGGATCTGGGAAGCCATCTTTACCATCAGGTTATCCCTTGATCAAATAGAGATTTTGTGTGGTTTGGCTGCTGGCAACAGATGGATTTTTACGACATGGTAACCTTCGTTAATTGTTTTGTGTATTCCCTAATTAGGCAACGTCACGATGCCGCAGCAACCACCGGCTGCCGCGCCACGAAATGTTGCAGCGTCTGCGAGATCAGCGAACAGTATCATAGTGCAGTGGCAGCAGCCACAGGAAGAACAGTGGAGCGGGGATATACTGGGATATATCGTCCGGTGAGGATTACACTACTACAAATGCTGACTAATAGGCAGGGATGTGAAATATTGGAACAGACTGGTTTTGGTAGTGCATCTCTTCATCTTATAACTAGGTTCCTTCCATTCCATCCTAGGATGTCTCTCTTCGCCTTTATTTTCTCATTTTAAGTTCTCTCATTCTAGATTTCATCTAATTTCATATCATCCATGCTTGTTTCCGTGATGATACTACGTATTTCTTCTGGAGTAGTTCCTCCTTATGGGCTAACAGCTCAGAACCTTAATAAATTTTCTTCTTTCATTACTTTTCCCTTCTCCATCATCTCTTCATGCACCCGCAATTGCTTTTTCTTCGTTTAATTCACCCATTTGTTTCTGCACTCGCTTTGTTTTCCTTTCTTCTCAATATTTCTTCTTTTATATCCTTGTCTCTTCTATCTTTCATTTTTGATCCAAGCTACAAATCCCGCTAATTGAACCTTCCACTTCAGGTATCGCCTTGCTGGCTACACTCTGCCATGGATAGAAAAGAATGTGACAACAAAGGATGCGAGAAATACGGTACGTAATCGACGACGTAGCAAATTTTGACCGTTTTATAGATGAAGTGACCATGAAAACCTGTGCAGCAGCTGTTTTTTAAGTGTACAGAGGCACATAAGTGCACTTCTGAAAACTTAATGCTATTTCGTCGTTGATGATTATTCAACGCGGGGACAGTAACGTTGTTGCCAAATATTTATTGAGAATTGGCTTTTGCATCGATGTTATCTAGTAGGACTGTAGTAAACAAGTGTAGTAAAAAGAGGCAGAAGCTCACTGAGATGCAATCCGGCAATATCCTAGGATGTTTTGCTCTTTCTGAAGATTTTTTTTTAGTTATGTGGACCATTTTGACTGTTTTATCTCAGTGTTTTTGGTTTTTTCTCAATGCAGAAATTGTCTTGAGCTCAACTTGGAAGCAAAAATAATAAAAGCATGCGGAGTAACTGCCGCACCAAGAAACCATTGTGAAAGCCACACAAAATTCTATAGTCAAATGGTCGTCCATCATTTTGATCCATTGATTTTCAGGCTATCGATCAGCTGATCACATGGAGAGAATATGAGATTCAGGTGGCGGCTTATAATCATAGAGGATTGGGTGTC
Source organism: Ancylostoma duodenale (assembly GCA_000816745.1). Classification (NCBI taxonomy): domain Eukaryota; kingdom Metazoa; phylum Nematoda; class Chromadorea; order Rhabditida; family Ancylostomatidae; genus Ancylostoma; species Ancylostoma duodenale. Next base: position 20,594 of record KN727264.1, read on the forward strand.
TTCAGCAAGAGTATCGATGTGACAACAGCTGAAGGAGGTACTGTTACGCATTTACAACTTGAACCTATTTATCAACTACGCTTTGAAAAAGGATTGAAAGGAAGAAGGCTTACAAAGGGATCACTAGAAAATCACTTTGTGGCCAGCTAATGTATGCAAATACATCGTTTGGTAGTTAAGGTTTCCTCAGGAAAACGGCGAAAACACTGATAATTTATCTACCATCGTATTAAATTCGAGCTGTTAGGGAGCGACATTTTTATTACAGTACTTTGCAGAACTATATCTGTCACACTTTGAAGAAGTAATTTATCTTCTTCAGTACCAACGCAGTCTCCGAAGAATGTAATTGCGAATGTACTGAACTCTACGGCTGTGCAGATCAGATTCACCGCTCCGGACCAGCAAAGAATTCCAGGAGTGAATCTGGGATACAAGGTGAGCTTTTCATAGATCTTGCTTTGGTTTCATACTTCCTACGACCAAGTACTTTGAGGTCGAATTCTGGAAAGGTGTCCCACAGAAAGGAGTATTGTATCGACAAGTTATGGTAGATCCAACGTCGAAAGATCTTGTTGTAGTTGTGGAGGGCTTGGAGAAGTTCGGTGAGCACTTATCCGGAAATGGGTTAAAATTATCTTTAAGAATAACCGTTTTTGAATGTATAAATTGATCCCAGGTCATTATAATGTAACTGTACTCTGCTATACTTCTCCTGGCGATGGACCAAGGAGTCATCCATTGCTTGTCATAACGGATGAGGACATTCCAGGACCAGTTAGTGGGCTTAGCATAGCTGAGGTGAGTGTTCGTATATCCCTTCCTGGCGTCGTTTTGCTTTTTCTGGGAGTGTCTATTGCACTGATCAAGAAAATATTCTAAAAATTGATGTTCGTTCTCTTTTAGGTGATGTTCAATGGTGCCGTCGTGATTTGGGACGTGCCGGAAAATTCAAACGGTATAATAACCAGATTTGTGGTGGGTAACCTTTTCTCTTCGGCATTCGCCGCGATGTTTCAGTTCTCTCATAACTTTGTAGAATAGTTTTGTTGCTAAGATGGCAAATATCTTCATTTCTTCTTTAGGTGCGCTACTGGAATGATGCGTTCCCTAATGACGTTACGGTGCAGGAATTTGAAGGAACACAAAGGAACTTGACGATTGAAGGCTTGAGCCCATCCACACATTACACGGTAAGTGTCGAAGGTTTTGCGTACTGCATCTTATTTCATTCGTTACCAAAGAAAGAAAAAACAGTAGTATGTGAGAATCGGGCAGTAACGCGTAGGTTTTTTGCTCTCAGATGCTCTTCATGCTGTTGCAGTTATTGCATGAACTGGAGGTCGGAAGCGTAAAGTAACAACTGACATTGAATGAAAAACCTTTCCCCAATAACCTGACCACTGTTGTTCGTAGTACTTTGGTTGATACTGCATAACTCAGGCACACTGCAGAAGCACCTAAAACAGCATCTAAAATAAATAAATAAATAAACCCGAACAGCGAGATTGAGATCTGTCAGTCAGACCAACCCCGTGAATCTTCCTATCATGAGGCATTGTTTTCCTTGCTGATCTTCCTGATCTAGGTGGACATCATGGCATCTACTGTTAAAGGCGACGGCCCGCGTGAAGAAACCAAATTCGAGTCGGGAGTACCTCCAGGTGAGAGAACTTGTTTAATTCCGTAGTTGGAGATCCACTTTAATTCCCTAGTTGGAGAACAACTTTAAACGAAGTAAAATCTAATATTCTTTATGTTTAGAATTGCCTGGGCGACCAACATCTCTCACGGTGTCAGACATTCGTGCCAGAGCAGTTCTTCTGAACTTCGTACCGGGCTTCGATGGCCACACAGCGATCAGGCAGTGGATTGTTGAGGCGAAAATAGCAGACTCTAGCGTGTTCCAAGTCATTTATAATGTCAGGCAAGTGAAGCTGATCCCTCACTGCTTTTTCATGCCAGGCTTCATATCCCTTTTGCATACTAAGTTATTGTAAAGGTGGTTGGGAAAAATTGGCCTCTCTGCCTATCTATTAGGCTGCATGATTGGGGTCATATCGCACTTTCCTGTATTTCATAGTTTTTTTTTAGCAATCATTATGGCTTTAAATATTGAAATGGACAAGATTTCTAACAAGGTTAATCTAGATCTTTATAAGTGATACTTTTCAAATCGTTTAGTGCTCCAAAAGCTCGGTCCATACCCGTGGAAGGACTTCGACCCTATACTCGGTACCAACTGAGGCTCATTGCTGAAAACGTGCGTGGAAGGGGAGCGCCTAGTGAGCCAAGCGTGGCGTTTGAGGTGCAGCCGTTTATTCCTTTAGAATATTATTCATGGATTTCAATGATTTCAACATCCGTTTGATTGCACTGGTTTCAGACAAAACAAACGAATCCGGAGACGCCAGCCTCTCGATTATTTGCGGAGCCGTTGTCGTCAACCTCTCTGTCACTATCGTGGACTCCATTATTAGCGAATCAGTGGAATGGGCAGCCGAAGGGGTATTTGATACTGTACAAGGAGATTGGCACCGATCACTGGGTAAATGAGAGAATTATTACCTGTCTTCATCGTAGAGTTCTAATCTTGCCAGATTGACTGATCGTGAAATTTTTGTATACTACAGCAAAGCAACTGCAGTAGTCTTTTTGTGGTCTTGATCATTATTTTCATCTTTTTATTTATTTTTTTTTTCATCCGCTTATGTTTTGCAGCATGAGATACGAATTCCTTCTCTACGAGCGAGCGACTTCACCCTGCGAGATCTTCGACCTTACACGAGTTATGAAGTGCAACTATTCGCTGAAAACATGTTTGGGAGAAGTGCATCATCAGGAGCGTCGGAAGCCAAGTAGGTATACCTTAGAACTCATTTCGAGACTAACTATGCAATTCTTTAAAATTTAGAACCTATGAAGGAGTGCCATCTGGACCACCAAGGAATGTTCGTGCTGACGTAGACAGTAAACGTGGCGTGATGGTTCAGTGGGAACCTGTTGAGGAGGAACAGGCGAATGGAAATATCAGAGGCTATGAGGTAATGTCTTGTGTTCTTCATGCAGCTCATAGGAGTCGCCTCCCCCAAGAAACTACGACGTTTTGAATTGATGTAGAGAGTTTGTTATTGTCGAACACTGTAACTAACCGTATGTAACTTTAGTTTAACTAATTTTTACTCTTCTACTAACCATTCATGTGATCAGATGTGATAATGTGGTTCATGCAATAGAAACAGTTGTGGTCAATATTTGTCTAAGCGGTCCACTTGTTTAGATTTGCCTAGAACCGGAACAAGAGTGGCTAAGAGCTGATGGTACGAAGAGGTTCGAAGTGCAGGGGGCTGCTGTTTTGTCGAAAGCGGTAGGTTTTCAGTGATTTTTTTAGAGTGAATTGCTCTAGATTTCTATATCAGAGTTGATGAAAACCTTTGTAAATCTGCAAGAGCGTGAATGTGGGATTCGTTCTCAGGTCACTGGCCTGCGTGCATTCACTAGTTACTTCGTCTTCGCCTCAGCCTGTACTATTGTTGGGTGTGGTCCGGAAAACAGGGTACCAGTGGTGGTATTGACTCCTGAGGATGGTAAGCAACATTTTTACAAGTTTAAATTTTAGCTCTCAGTGGAAAAATATTGCTCACTACGTATGTTTTAATTAAGTTCCCGACGTTCCTACTGGTGTCGCATTCTCATTGATTAGTGAAAATGAAGTTCGCCTCAAGTGGACACCTCCGGAGAATCCGAATGGGAAGATAAAGGTGAGCCTGAAAAATCACCGGATAGAAGATTTGTCCGTCACGTCACACTAGCCTACATGGTTCCATGCTTTCTTCTGTCGTTTTCACGGCTATCACTAAATTTGTATAGAAAGGTCTATAGAAATGTACGTCATCATCTTTAAGCAACCCACAGCAAGAGCAATTGATTGAAGTTTTAAAAAGTTATACTACGTGCTAAAGTTGTTATTGCTGAGAGGCGTGTAGCTCCAAGTTAGAAGTGTTCAGAAATCTTCTTCATTGGAGAGATAGTCGTGTATTTTCGTAATTATCTACACATGAGCCAGCCTATTGCACGTGACTATCTCCAGTCATCATAATTTCGCTACTTCTAATGCGTGTGATTTTCACCACTAATGTTGTAGAACCTTCTAATTCTCTTTTTTTGCAGTCTTACTACGTGTCGTACTGGAAGTCCTCTGAAGATCGGTCATCAGCAATAAGAGCCCCGTTATCATCAACGCTTTTGTTTTTCACAGCGAATGGTGAGCTGCATTTGTAACTGGGACCTGTTCTGCTATACAATTTGTACTTGTTCAATCGTTCGAGACGTTGCTATTTTTACAGGTTTGGAACCAAACAAACAGTACACATTCACTGTCCAGGCTGAAAATACAGTGGGACTAGGCCCAGAGGCTGTAGTGCATGTGGTAACAACTTCTGTGAGAGGTTGGTTGATTAGTAATGGCAGGCAACTTTCACTTGACTTTCCCTTGGTCCGACTGAATTTATTTACTTGTAGAGTTTCCTCGCAAATTCTTGAATTTTGTTATTGTGCAGTTAAGCACCGTTATACGAAGTTGGCGCAAAATCCCAGTAACATTCCTCTGTGCTTATGAGGGTTTTCTTTCTATGGTAAAAAGTTGCAGTACCCGTCCATGCGCCACCTGTACCCACACGGAATGATACGGCCAGGTACGGAGCGGAGAATATTGCCATTCGTTGGGATAACGTCAAAGTTCAACAAGACGACGATGCTCCAGTTCGATTTGTTCAGGTTTGTCTGTAATCGTCTGTATTCTGTGATAATTCATCACTTCCTATGGCTTATCAAAATGTAAGTCATTCTTTTTTTAGGTCGAATATCAAAAAGCTAATCACGATGCCTGGATTCCATTTGAAAAAGTCATCTCTGGTCAGGAAGGAGGCGTTGTTGTGCCAAGGTTCGCCGCTGGACCTTTGTCATTTTTTTTCCACTGAAAGGCTCGTTAGAGTCATTTCTTTAGTTTTCTCGAAAGCTTAACCTGTTTCGCTATGAATTACCCATTTTTTCAACGCTACGTTTATTCCAGACTACTACCAAACTCCGACTATCGTTTCCGTATTCGCTTCATTGGTGACAGCTCCCAATCAGTGTGGTCATCTGAGTCTGACTGGATGAAAACGCTTCCAGCACAACCGTCTGCTGCACCGTCAGCCTTGGCAGCGTCTCCTTATGATTCTACGAGTCTACTGCTGCAATGGGCCACACCTCTCAGGTACTTTTCCTCTTTTGTTTTTTTTGTGGGACCTGATTTCTCATCGAATAGTTCAAATATTGTTTAACAATTCAAAACTGAGTAATTCAAAGCCTCCACTTTGTTTCCTACATATTAGAAGGATTTTTTTTTTCAGGGAAGACTGGAACGCAAATGCAATCGGCTACCGTGTAGCCTTCCGCGAGTACCCTATAGCTGCTGAAAACGACACGTGGACGACGGTGGAAATTCCTGCGAACAGCACCTGGCCAGAAAGACCGCAGTATCTCCTTCACAATTTGGCGAGGTATTTATGGCTTTACTTTCTTTCTAGGACTTGTTTTGTTTAAGGACACAAAACTGGGCCCACAAGTCATTTCCGTGCACATGTTTTCACTTCTTTTTGCTCGATATGGTGACGATTTTGCAATATCCACAGATGTCCCGTTTTCTGTTTCCTACGATGCACTAGTTTTTTTTAGCTTTTATTTTATCACATTTTCATTTAATTTGCTGTAGTTTGGCAAATTTTTGTTTATTCAGCTTCCGTCACTACATTCTTCGAATGCGGGCGTTCAATTCCGAAGGCAGTGGTCCTTTCTCTTCCCCAGTCTTTGTCTACGTTGGCTACTCCATACCAAAGAGGTAAGTCCCGTACCTCCGCGGGTTCTCTATGTAGGACTGAACTAGCCTATAACAGATGGTAGGTTATTCTTACATGGTTTGGACAATGTACGGTTTCAGGAACGTTACGAATCTCATGGCGGAACCGTTGTCTTCCACATCTTTGTCGGTAAAATGGGATCCATGGAATGAGGAAGGTGATGCGGCGATTAGCGGATTCAGGGTACGGTTTGCTGTTTCTGCGATTGCTGCATCAATCCACGATCTAGTTAAGCTGGGCACTATGGATGTGCGTTTGTTAGCTACTCATTCCACTGCTTCTTCAGGTGCGGTTTGTTCCGGTCACATCTGTATTGTCCCCGTCGAGCCACGAAGAAGAGCTGATGGTAGTTGAGAACAGCAGCTGCGTGATTACGGACTTACGAAAATACACGGAATATCAGGTGAGAGGGCTTACTATCCATTTATATATCGTATCCATATATAAGTGCATTTATCTTTTTTTTTTTTTGAGGATTTGGAGTTGATTGAGGGATTATTAGGTGTATTGAACTAGTCTGAACATCTCACCCATATAAAAAGGAGCTTACTGTCAGCATTATTTTAGGTGTCTATAACCCCATACAATCGAGCCGGTGAAGGTGGTGTGCTCTCAAATTCGAGTGCGCACCTTAGAAGATGTGCCAGGGATGGTGGGAGCACTGAAGTTCACCGATATCCTCCTGGATTCAGTGAGTCGTTCTCCTGGGATATTAAGGTAATTCACTATAATGAGTCGCTTGTAATGCATTGCTTGTTAAGGTGCGTGTAAGTTGGAAGCCGCCGACAGAACCAAATGGAGTGATCACTGGGTACATTGTGAACTACAGAACCTTCAAAATGAAGGTAATAACTGTAGTGATTCCCCTTCGTTCTTTTTGGCGTCTGATAATTTTGGTTCTACTCCAGGAAGAGTTCAAAAAAGAAGTTCAATCCCGTACTCAACAAACGTTCTATCCCGCTACTAACCTCGAAGAAGGTGTCATGTACTTTTTCGCCGTGTGGGCGGAGACTTCAGCTGGAAGAGGCACGGAAGTCACCGGCAATGTCACCCTGGGGCCAATTCTAGGTGAGACTCATCGGCTGATCATGCTGATGTCAAGCAGTGGTCGATGTTGGATGCTTATCTGTTGTAGGTGGTCCACCAGCTCCCACGAGACCAACTCTGACGCCAGGACCATCTTCTGTCACACTCGAATGGAAGGACGAGAAGAGGGATGGTGTTACCGGTCATTTGATACAGGCAAAACTTGTGTCCAAGGTAATTCTTGGCAGATACTTGAGTCTGTTGAGCAGAAGTATTATATGACGTATATTCCAGGAAATAAATGCTGCCCAGCAGAAAAAGCGACACAGACGGTCATTTGGTAGACCAACACATATCCACGGAATATGGGTCACACTAAGAGTTGTCGAGGGAGCGGGACAGCAGCATGAAGTCGGTTTTACCCTCGTGAGGGATTAGCTGTCTTGAGCGGGCTTCCTCTTAGATATTTCGGAAGACTTGTACTCCGTAGTTTTTTTTTATACTGTCGATTTTAGGTAAGCTATCGCGAACTGGAACCGTCGAGCTTCTACGTGTTTCGAGTATTTGCCAGAAATGAACTGGGAATTGGGAAGCCTAGTGCTGAAACGGAGCAGTTGTTTGTTCCAGGTCAGTCCTCGTAATAATACTATTTTGGGTGTCGGATTAAATTTTAATAACGAAAGGTGTCTTTAGCTGTCATTCCTGAAGATCCATTTTACACGACCTGGTGGTTTATAGCAATGGTTGCTATGTCAACTTTTGTTGTTATAGTGCTGGTGGTAGCATTTCTGTGCATTACTGGTAAGATACAGTAATAGTAGTTACCATTTTGGATGGTGCAGGTAATCTGCTTGCAGGATCTGTTGCTAAGTACAAGCGGGAAAAACGCAACTCTGTTGACAGTATCCACCTGGCCAATGGCAATTTTGTGGCGTTCCAGATGGAGGCTAGCCATCGGGATCTGGGAAGGAGCAGGTAGGATAGGTAAATATTTATGCAATGATTGTAATATGT
>KN727265.1:6736-27231 GCA_000816745.1 Ancylostoma duodenale
AGGAGCAAGCTCAGGCCGAGAGGCTAACGCGTCTGCAGCATCGCGTTGGTCCCGTGCTATTCTCATTTCCGCTCTGCGCGTCGCGTTGAGGATCCTCCGTGAACATATGGAGTATGTTCCTCGCACGCGCACGTTAGGCTCCGCCCCCTTCGCCGAAAATGCATAAATAGCCGGAGCGCGCGTACTCACCAAGTCATTCGTCGAGCGTCAACTACTGGGAGTGGTAGCGCGGCAAGACAAGAGGACAGATGATGGAACAATACATGTGTCGAGCAACAACGTCAGCAATCCACATGGTACGACAAGGACAGGAGCTGCGCTACACAGAGGTAACCCGGCGTTCCTGGCTGCGTGAGGGAACATGGAGCACTTGCTGCTCCTGCGGAGCACGGCTTATACGTCGGGGAGTTGTGTTTTGCCATCTAACCGTAGTGACGGGTCGGTTGTGTTCCCCTTTTAGGCATTGTATTGTATTTGTGTTTATATTCGTAGCGGGCTATGAATATGCGCAGTTTTAATGTTCTGTTGTCTAGCAAGAAGTACAGACGGGTGCCACGAAGACAGTGGCCACAATATCCAGCACAGTCAACATCTTACATATGTAGTCAACATCTATGGGCAGGTTTGGTGGCAGCATTCCTGCCACTCACATATGTCGTTGGGCTATAGTTGTGCATAGCATACGAGATCTGGTTATGTCACAAGTGTCATAGTGATAAAGGTTGGTAGCAAGGGCCTCCACGGCAGTTGTGCAACCGCGTTCCTTGACAGGCGGACAATAGCATTCCGACGCAAGCCCCCATGCTACCAACACCGGCGAGGCACACGCCTGATATGTGCCGTCGAGAGTTCTGACTAGCAGCTCCACCAGTGCATGTTTTGTGACCTGCATCCACTGAACGAGCTGCCCCAAAATTCACAACAATCACTTAGACCTGTGACACACTTAACAGTAACCGATTAAACTGGAATCGATCGCAACCGTCATTCACGTAGGATTTGATAAGATTAATCACTGCGTTCTTTCTCATCGTCGTGTTATGCATTATGCATAGAATTACAGAAATAGAACAATGCTAAGGCACTACCGTAGGTACTACCTTTAAAGAAGAGATTAACAACCTCCGAGTGCAGCTTCATCAGGATAAACAAATAATCACTGTTTGGTTTTCCAAGTAATAAACAACGTTTGGTTTTAAGGGTTGTTCGTTCTGCAGCTGCAAGACTTGGGGCACAACCAAATCTCTTCGTGGATACCGTAGGAGATGTGACGTCATATGTGCTCAATCTGATTCCTAAGGTTGGAACCGTCTTAGCATTGCTAATTGCACAGTTGCGCTCGCCCTTTTTTAAAAGCTGGCTAGCACTACATACATAAATAATCATTTCAAACGTAGTAGATCTATGTATACTGATCCTTTGCTCTACATATTTTTATACCCTATATCTGGACCATATGGTGAGTCTGGAAAATGAATGAAAGTTTTACCTTTCCCTTTATTTGTGCCAGAAAGATGGCAAGAATGGCTGCGTTTTAGTTGTGAACGAAGGGTCGTTGACAATGAGAGAGTGTCAATAATGGTTTTTCGTAGAAATCGTGAAGTAGTACTGTTTAGATTGGCTCACGATTTTTTGGCTCCCACTATCCATTGGCACTCCAACGTGAATTTGTCAGTGATAAGGCTGCTAATTTCCGAGGTGAGCAGTACACTTTTCTTGTTTTACTAATCCTTCACACACCTCGTCTTTATAAAATAAATGCTAAATTTTGAAAAAAAAATGAGCCAGCGTTGGTTTCCCAAAAAGTCGAAATCCTATCGTCATGGAAGTTCGATGTCACAGCTAACAGTGACGCTAACAGAAAGCTCTTCCAAGCAATCCTGTTGTCCATCTAAGGCAATACTTACGATCTTGGGAATTGGGTACATCATCCTTTCCGGAATCCATGGAAAAATTCGCCCTCATTGGTCGTGGTGAATGTTTCGAGAGTGACCAATTTTTTTATAATCTCGAGAGAAAAACAACATCAAGCCTTACCACATTTCAACTCCTCTGCTTTCGCAAGCGTATCCTTCGTAGCTTGCCTTTAAAAACCATACCCCTTTAAAATGCAGTTGTTGTTCTTATTGATGGTGTTATCAATATATCAAAAGTGACAGCATTAACCACAATCTCATTTTTGATAATGGCAAAGTATCTTCTCCCTGAAATGGGTTGACTTATCGCTCCTAGCTGTGCGGGCTCTTCGCCGCGGCTGCAGCACTGACTAGCGAGTCTTGGCGTGTGCAATCGATAAGATCAACGGCTTCGCATGACCATTCGTTTTAGCAAACTATTATAAAGCAATTCCTGGAAAACAAGAAGATTAGAGGCTATTCTGAATCATTTCATGTATGTATTGCTGGGATAAGAGTGTCGATGAGATTTAGAATCTGCTGTTAGCTCAAGCACAAAAGTGAGGTAGGAGACCACTTTCAAGTCCCCCTTGGAGGTTGCACCGGACTGAAACATTGAATTGAAACAAAATGTTCAAACGTGTTCATCCCTTATTGTTCCTTGCACATTTCAGTGTACTTCAATAATTTCGCCTATACCACTCCACCTTTGGCGATTAGCTTAGTCGATACCATGATTATGTCGGAAGCGCTCAAGAAGCCTGTCACTCTAATGGTACCTTGATCAATTTTTTTTGTGTAGTTGGTATTCAGAAATGAGGAAAAATCTATGATATTCATTTTGACTAACCACATTCTTGGCTACCCTAGGTAAGCAGCCACCCATTCCCACCAGTACTTCGAGATGCCTTGGAGAACCGCAATTACTCTAGCTTCTTTTCCTCCCTTCTGGGCACCGCTGTCATAATTTCTATGTCTCACATCATGGCCAGCTACTCTCAGTTCATTATAACAGAAAGGATTAAGAAAATCAAGCATATGCAGGTACGGCTTACATACCTTCACAAAATGAAACAGCGCTGCACTAACGTACTCTTTAGATACTATCGGGACTGCGCCCATGGATGTACTGGATAACAGCTTTTGCATGGGATATCATCTGCTTTTTCGTTCAGATGGCAATTTTTGTGGGGATTTTCTATGCTTTCAACATTGAGGTAGAGTGGATTGTAAAGCAGTTGCTGGTTGATATCGATTATTCTTTTATGTACTCATTTTTCTTCGCAGCCATATACCGAACATTTCACTACTATATTAATACTACTGCTGGCGATGTCTTTTTACGCATGGACAACTATTCCATTCGTTTACTTGTTTTCCTTCGTTTTCAACTCCGCTTCTAGAGGATTTACACTAATATTTGTATACAACATGGTCTCAGGTCAGTGTGAGATTGAAAGCATGGATTAATGAATGTTTCAATAGATTAACTACTTCCAGGTCTGATTGGCTCAGTTTTCTCCACACTCATTCAACGGTGGAACAATGAAAATATGAAGTTTACAAGCAGTGTCATACTATCATTCCTTTTTCCAACCTACAGCATCTCTAATATCTTCACCGCGGTATGTAATATAATAGAAGGAGATGTTTACATGAAGTCAGATCTTCGATTATCAAACATTATTCCTATTGTAGGTATTCAACAATGAGCTTGCTAGGAAAGCATGTCAATTGCTGGATTGCTTCCATCCGCTTTATAAAAACAATATTCAATGCTGCGGTAGGCCTGAAGGTATAAATCTTGCTACCTCCTACCAGCTCAGTAGAATCCTCCATACTTTTTTAAACCTTTGCTTTCCTTCTACTCCAAAAGTGGAATATAATAACAGGGAGGTGAGGTGGTAAGATCGTTGGTGACGACTTTAAGGGAAGTTCACCTCACTTTTAGGTGATTAGACCGTATAGAGTGCATTGAGAGTCACTGGAAAATCAATAAAGAAAATGTAAGAATTGTGTACGAGAAGAATATCTCTGAAAAGAGTACACATTAAAAACAGCACACACGATGACTTCCACCTTCGGTATTTGGAGTGTCTCAGAACATAGCCAGTAACTCCAGGAAAATCGTACCATCGATGTCAACAGCGTTTGTGAAATCTAGTTATACATCAAGCATTGAATTGATGTGGGACATTGCCTCCAAGAAACATATGGATGGTAGCAATAGATGATTGCTCTGCAAAGCTTATAGCCTGTGCTTACCAGACCAGAGTGGGGACGTCGCAAGACATATTTCCTCATTGCTATCATAATAAACATTTACTGTTAATTTCAACAAGCGTAGACACTCGATACCTTCCAAATTCTACGCTAAACAGGAAGAGACATTCCCAGGTTGTTAATGATTGGCTCGTGTCGTAGTAGAATATCATTAGGCGTCGTGTGGAATACTCGCTGAGCAATTCACGCTAAGTACAATAAGTCGTGATAATCTTCGGATTTGATGATGCAGCACCATGATGCATAAGAAAGTATGTGAAACCAATAAAATCTATTGCAGCATAGAACAAGTTAAAAGTTCATTCTAAATACAAAGAATAATTAAGGTTAGAAAGCATGTTCTTTATTGTGAATCTCTCATATATGTACATGTATCATACTCAAAATAACAAAACCTCCAAAGATGCAATCATGTGATTTGCGTGACATACTCTCAGAGTTTTCCAGAGAGGATCTACACCGACCACATTCTCACAGATTCGAGCAGGTTGGGTTTATTGTTACCGATGATATTCCTTGGCATACAGGTGAAGTGGACCACTGTGGCTTTTACAGCATTTAAGATGCAGTGTCCAAAGTTTTACATTTGCAGGGATTTATCTATTGGTATTTCCTTCTCAAGCGTGAGTACGGCAATAAGAGTCGGTTGTGCTCACAGTGTGAGCATAGATGGAAGAGCACTCGGGCTAAGGATTCACAGGTGAGGGGAAATCGTAAAGATTTGGTGGCATAGATGGAAATCATCTCTTACAGTACGATGGTCGCAAGCTGGAGAACGATGGGCGATGCACAGGAGAGGATAGTGACGTTGCTGCTGAAAAGGCTCGCGTGGAGGCGATGGACAAGCAAAACGGTCCTATCATTGTAGATAACGTGAAGAAATGGTAACTTCTGTTTCAGCCAGATCTGATAGCATGAGATTTTTTAACGGAACTCTTATTAAGGTATGGAGACCTCAACGCGGTTAAAGGCGTCAGTTTCCACGTCGAAAAAGGGGAGTGCTTTGGTCTTCTCGGGGTGAACGGAGCCGGAAAGACAAGCACATTCCAAATGCTGACGGGCGAGAACGACATTAGCTATGGTGACGCTTTCATCTGCGGTAACAGTGTGAAGACGGATTGGAGAATTGTGAGTGGCAGAATGACAAATTGACAAATTCATGACAATTTCATACGAGGTGATGGACAACATTTGCCCACTTCCACTTTTGCTCTCAATATGTCGAACGAAAACCGAGTAAACCAGTGAAGGTGTTAGTGGCGCAGTCATCGGATTTGCCAAACACAGCTGGCAAATCCTTCCTACCAAATAATGATTCGGAAATGTCTCAGGATCAAAAGATTTCCGCTCAGTTCTTTTTCAGAATTCACACATCCTGGGCAAATACTCCGCTGTTTGATATTTTTAGTCGTCGGCCCAACGAATGTTTGTTATCTTGATCTCCTAGGCTTGCACTAATGTCGGATACTGTCCCCAGTTCGATGCTGTTCTTGAAGAGATGACAGGCGAAGAGACGTTGTACATGTTTGCAAGAATTCGTGGAATACCAAAGAAAGACGTACCCGAAAAGGTGGGCGCAGCCTTTAAGAATCTGCACATGCACGTCATCCCAGGTACCACACCTTCTAGCGGACCCAAAATCCAAAAATTAAACAGTCATAATTGCACATTCCCTTTGCATCTTAGGTCTGTGCTGTCATTCATACAACTGGAATTGGAGTGTATGCTAAGAGGCAGATCAAAGGATACAGGTAAACGAAGTTCAATCTCCATAAAGCTGTTACATCCGTAGTTCAATGTTCCATACGTGATTATTCTAACCGCTAAAGTTGCCCTATTACTTTCTTTGAGATAACTTCTGAATTGTTCCAGTGGTGGCAACAAGCGCCGCCTCTCACTTGGTATCGCCCTGATTGGAATGCCACCAGTATTACTGCTTGACGAACCTACAACAGGAGTAGACCCAAAGGCTCGCAGAATCATTTGGAACATTTTCTCTGGGGTACTTTTCGAAATTTCTACATGTACTTTGCACAACATATCTGCTTAATCAACTTACTGGAATATTTACTTATTGATGGTCTCACGCAGATTCGAGCTCTTGGAACTTCCCTAGTGCTAACCTCTCATAACATGGAGGAATGCGAAGCTTTATGTACGGAACTAGCCATCATGGTGAACGGTGAGAGAGATGTATGAATGTCACAGTAGTTTCTTGTACTGCAGAATGGCTGGCGCTAGAGCATGAGCCATCGCTAATTTTACTGTCATCATTGTTTATATTTTTCTCCACTTGTTTTTTACTTACATCTTAATTCATTTCTTGGTCTGATAAATTCAGTTCAGCGCCTTTGATCGCTTTTTTGCTTCAGTTATCTCTTCTCCAGACTTCGAATTTTGTTCTGCTACAGGTCAGTTCATATGCGCTTGGTGTCTACGATATAAGGTTTTTTCAGGGAGATTCAAGTGCTACGGCAGCTGTCAGCACATAAAGAGCAGGTACGGCGCTGGCTTTACCTTGCTGATTCGTTTGCAGCGAGCTGAACAGGGCGAAGCTGCGAAAAATGATGTTGTCGGAGCGTTCCCGGGTGCCATTCTGAAGGTGGGCGAAGCTATCGGTCGTTTTCGACGCTATTGAATGTATTTGCATTCACGCTGTGAAGTTCTTGTTTTCATGAACAACATCTTCTTCAACTTAACTACGAACTGCCAAAACGCGATGGAGTCACATGGTCCATGCTGTTTGATAAAACTGAAGAATTATCGAGAAGATTTGGATTTGAAGACTACTCCATGAGTCAGACTACTCTAGAACAGGTGGAATAGTTTTAAGATAGCTAAACGGTAATTTTCTGACATACTGTAGTGCTCGCTTTTCTTCCTCAGATTTTCCTCGAGTTCTCCCGAGATTCTGTAATAAGGTCAAGTGACAACAACGAAAGTAATTTGCCAAGCAGAACAACAGAGAACCCTTCAAAAAAGGAATAGACGATGTTCTTAAAAAAGGTGCTTCAACGTCATGTTCATTGCCTACTTTCCCGCTTACTGCTTAGATGTATTTCCTTTCCGTGTTTCCACTACTGGTGTTCGATAATTGTTGCTATTTTGTTAGCTTCCGTGCCAAGTTGTATGGAAACGAAATAAAGGTTGAAGAGACCGCCTACTGTGAAAACTGAGCGCTTAGATGAGTATTGCTTCCGCACGTCTGTTGGAACGGAATGTAGATATCTGACTCTTTCACAATTCATTCTCAGTACACTCTAACCATGTCCTGGGCTCCAGGCTACTATTTCCCTATTTCGAGTCATTTTATTGACATGATGGAAAAAATGGTACTTTTGGAGTTCTTAACTTTGCAATGTGATATATGAAAGAAGTCGTCTGTAAAGGTAGTAGTTTTGCGTGTTGCCATTATCTTCACTTCGCGCTTTCATCTCCGTGCCATTGATACATTTGCTCCTTTTCATGTTGAGCTTTTCTAAAGTTACGGAAATGACGTCGTACCAATTCGAATTCGAGCGGTTTCCTTGTATGAGATCGAAATGAGCGGGATAATAATCTGAGAAACTTGCACCACCGATCTCGAATTCTGGCCTGGGAATGATAAGAGGGAGTGCAACAGGAAAACCAGATGAGAATAGTATTGTAAAAAGAACACTTCACTAAGTCATACTGCGAAAGATTATAAGTTTTACAGCATGCTCATACATAGTAGATATTGGAATTTCAAAAAGTCGTAGACAATACTGCAAGTTTCAAGCAAACCAACTGCCCCGTTTCTTGTTCTGGTTTTCTAGCGGAAAATCCGCAGAATTCCGAATCTCTGAACTGGTATCCTTTGAGGACGCAAACTTGACTTTTATATGTGCAACTTCATGAACACACCAGTATCATTGTCAAGGAGAAATTCCCAGTCATTTGATGTGTGGTTTCTTCCCAATAACTTTCTCAAAAAGCCTCCCAAAAATTGAAGTGGTATTCACCGGCCGGCAATTGCCGGGAGAGTCGTAAGGTGGCCTCTCTGGGGTAGGTGTGACAAAAAATAGTCTCCACTTATCGGATACTTTGGCATTTATGGAGCCCAGGTTGAAAATGAATTCAAGCGATTTGGTGATAGTAGGGGCTATGATCTTAACGAACATAAGTGGAAGCTTATACATCATCGCTGGAAAACATAAGGGATTTCAATTTTCCTGACATTACGTAGACTGGAAGCGAGCTAAAAACTGGCTCAAGTTTGGCCTTCGAGATATTTGTGGACTTGTTTGATTTGAATCTCCTTTTGACAACTGACGCTAGTCTTATAAGAAATGTCAAGGTATAACCAGCACAGCAGGTTTTATTGACCATGGGAGCGTATGTTTTGAGCTCAATTTGGAGAGACTTGGAGAGTTTTGAGTTCAACTTGGAGAAGACTTCTAATGAGTACTCATTTTCGAGACTCATCTGTAAAAATGTCGATTGGGACAATCAATCTCGATCAAAAACCAAATGTTGATTGGTACGGGACTAATAATGCAACAAATATGGTAAATGGAGAAGTGAAATTCCAGTTGTTGAGATGATTAACATTGCTAGAAGAAGCTATATGCAAGTGTTTTACCGTATAATAATGACTAGATGTGATTAATACTATGATAGATGGCAATTATGAGGATTAGCTTGGAAGAAAAAGAAGAGCGGTCTTGAAGCTCACAAACAGCAAACCAACACAATTGAGCGCTTTCTCTGTTGTGTCGTTTCCTCTCTACTAGGCGCCAACTCAGACAAATTCACCGGGCAGGCCCGGACACTTCTTGTGCACCGGGCAGGCCCCAGCGCCTTGTTTTTGGGCGGAGTTTCGCAACGGGCGGGCCTCGGCCCATACTTTTAAATTTCGCGGTTATACCGGGCAGGCCCCGGTCACTTCGTGGACACCGGGCAGGCCGCGACCGATATTTTTAAACTTGATAGTCATGCCGGGCAGGCCGCGCTACTTAGGAATGCGGCAATTTCGCGTCATGTAGTTCTCAGTGATTTCATAATCATCAAAAAGGGTTTAAAAAGTTCTCTGCAATAGGATTTCGCTTTACCGGTAGTTGTTTAGTCTGTTACGAACGTGATAGTAGTTGAGTAATCGTGTGGATAAATTGCTTTTCCTAAATATCTATTGTTTCAGGCGAGATGTGCGGGCATACCAATATGAGGAAGACTCCACCGCTAAGGTTTTTCGGTGGATACCTAATGACGTGAGTCCTCATTTTCGTCTCATGTTTGCCACAATTTCTATTTATTTTTTTTTCAGCGAGAGGCCAAAAAACACCGTGTGGAGGGCGGCGCGAACGAGGAGGAATTCATCGATGTAGAAGGGGACGCCTACATCTGAAGTCGATGACGAACCAGGATTCTTTCTGCTCAGATTCAAGATTCGAAATTAGTGAAGAGTAGTATAGTCAATTTGTTTCGTGTCAATTTGTTAATTTGTCAATTTGTTATGAAGAATTGTTAGTTTGTCAATTTGTTATGAAGAATGAAATAATAAATTTCTGTTCTTTTTTGGTTCAAAAACCATGATGATTCATTAAAGAGGTTTCGCTCGATGCGTTATGTGCGTTACCGGGTAGGCCGAGCACTAATTTCCGGGCAGGCCGCGCGCTTACACCGGGCAGGCCCCGTAAGGGGTCGCCGCCTGCCCGGTGTTTAGTGTGCGGCCTGCCCGGTGAAAGTGTCTGAGAATACAATCCTCGCTCGGCGAGAGACCCGCCTTGTAGTGTTATCCTAGTAAAGAGCGCCGGTGCACACCTTCCACAATAGTGGATAGTTGACGAAATGCTACCTTACCACAACTTTCGAACGCCGGCGGACCGTCATCGCAGCACGCGGACCCGTCTGCTGGCGCTTCCTCACCTTTGCGCTTTGGCGCACCTCTCTCCCACAACCTCTTCTCAATTTGGCGTCGACGCACTTCCCAAAAATCAGTAGATCTTTTGCGTGATATCTTCTCTACCATTTCATTCAGCTTTTCCTTTACATACTACCCTACCCGTTCCATCCTCTATCGCTGACCAATTGTGAAACCAGCCTTGTGATGTTATCCTATTAACGAGCGACACATTTTCAGGCACACATTTTCTTACATATCTGTTCACACTCAGACCGAATTTGTAATTACCAGCCTTGATACCGACAGTATCAATGGAAATATCAATGGAGTGACGACCAAACTCGTGATCAACGTGCGGTTTTTTAATCTAGGCCACTATGAGAGCGACAATCTAAAAATGCTTGCAGCGCTTCCTAAATGCCCGCTCAACCAACTCGTATCGAACTCTGTTGGAAGTTCTACACACCTTTTTATACAGCATGCAATCACCTACCGAATGTTTCAGCAGTGGTCATTTGTGAAAATAGACAACAGCGAACTCACAACCATAAGCAAAGGGAACAACTCAAAGCGGAGCAGCAGAAGATTAGGATGGGGATTCTCTTCCTCACAAATTACTGGGAATTGAATATTAGATTCAGGAAATGCCTAAAATAACCCAGGAAAATGCAGGATATGTCAGGGAACTGCAAAAAAGTGCATCCAGTGTGTCAAGGAAAAGGAATCCTTTTAAATGATTTCAACATCTTCCTATAAACCTGAATGTTCAATGGTTCACATTACTCCAACGCTCTCCATGATCTGCACCAGCCTGTCCTCTTCACTTCTACATGAATCCTGGATGAGGATCTGAAACTGATTTTGTCATTTTCATCCTCTTCTCACCAAGTCCAGCTTTGGCTTCCATACCTGTCCGTCGCAGCTGGAACGAAATGCTGTCTCCACGTTCTCTCCTCCTAGAATTTATTATTATTATTTTTTACGTAAGCTGAAACTTATGTAAGAGAAAAAAGACAACGAACAATACTGATGCAAAGGAAGAATAACAGTTTGACCTTAGAAATAAAAATAATTAATTAACTACAAATCCGAAAATGATAGCAACTATTACTGGTTACTGTTATAGGAGTAAAAGAATAAGGAATAAACAAACAATACTAAGGAACATTTAAGTCATCTTGCGGTTGGACATCGATCAAACAATCTTCTGAACGCATTGTAGCTAACTGGAAGAGAGTAATTTTTGCAAATTCTGTTAAATATTGAGATTTTTAGTCTTATGCGTAAGAAGTATCGCCTGCAGTTTAGCCTAGTTAATTTGAGCACTAGTTCAATAGCTCCCATGCGAGTGGTTGATGGTCTCAAAGAAGAGATTCCCAAGCTTAAGGCCGCATTCACTGTAAAATATTTTGTAAAGTATCAATGGTTTTTCCATGAACGCTATCCTATTTTTCTAAATATTAAAGGTGCTATCGAAAACCGCAACCATGTCCTCCATAATATGATCTATCACTTCGGAAAAAAGTTAGAATGCAGCACAGTCATTCCGCGATCTCAGCGAGCCTTTCAAGGATGGACCAATCAGCAAGGCTGAGTTGAAAAATGGTTCATATTCATAAACTTCAAGCTTAATAGATGAACAAAGAAGAGGATGGATATCAAATCCCAAGCACCAGGAATTTTGGGCAGCCTGGAAGAGGACGAAAGCTTGACAACGAGAATGCTGTCCAAACTCTTCAACATAAACAATTCGACCATGGTACTCCTTCTCAAAAGGCTCAGGTAAGCATGGAGATTGGAAAAATGGGTGACGCGAACCCTCAGACAGGAACAATGTTCAATTTCTACCAATTTTCCGTAGCAAAACGAGCAAGCTCCATCTCTGAGGAATCTCGTCAATCGAACCTCCTTCCCTTCCACGGCTGCCAAGAGAGCCTGGTCGTCAAATCTTGACCGTAGTCTCTTCATCTGTAAGATTTTAGCTTCCTACTTCAACTACTTAAATGTTTTTCGACATGGCTTTGCTGATTTTTCTTCGGCCAAAATTTCGTTGAGATCGCGGAATGACTGTGCTTCATTCCTAACTTTCCCGGATCGCTAGAACATGATATGATGAATGTGGACACGATTTTCGATAGCACCTTTGATAAGTAGGAAGGGAGGATTGTATTCATAAAAAGATCATTTGAAAAGCTTCGATTTTCATCGATACAAGAAGTCGCGAAAAGACCCGCATTAATTATGCACCAACCTAATAGTAGAAGATCATTGGCTTTTCTACGATAATGAAGCTGCTGGTAAACGTGTTCTGCACCTTCTCCAATTTCTCTGTACTTTTGCGACTGTATGGGTTGAACACTGGGTTTCCATATTCCAGAAGGGGTCTGACTAAGCTTTTGTAGGCTTTTGAGTACACAGCGGTACTTCTAGCAGTGAGTGCTCTGAAGAGATTGTGTACCACCCCCATTGCTTTTAAGGCTACATTTTCACAGTGACGACTTAAGCTAAGATCTGCGGATATGATTAAACCAAGATCTCTTAAATGTTTTACGGGATTGGTAGGCATATACCCTAAACTATAGGAATATTTGATACTGTGTGTCCCTGGATGGAGCAATTTAGTTCCTCTCCTTAGTCAACGGTAGATCCCATTGCTGGGCCCA
This sequence comes from Ancylostoma duodenale, assembly GCA_000816745.1. Lineage (NCBI taxonomy): Eukaryota > Metazoa > Nematoda > Chromadorea > Rhabditida > Ancylostomatidae > Ancylostoma > Ancylostoma duodenale. Next base: position 19,441 of record KN727265.1, read on the forward strand.
CGCCTGAATTAGGTTCATTGATTGCTGTAATACTGATCTGTCTTCAAAAGAATCAATAGAGCGATATATTTTAGGCTCATTTGGTGCTCAGTTGAAAGAGGAGGTTCGTGAGGTCGTAAGTATATGTGTTGAACAATACCGCCGATAAAATGCCGCTTTGGGGAACTCCGCTATGAACGTGCCGTGAAAAACATCCATTAACGCGTACCGTGAAGATCCTATTAGACAGAAAATATTGTATCCAAAAGATAATGCGCGGGTGTGTTCCAACCATGCGCAGCTTATACAAGAGCTTACTATGCGACATCTTGTCAAACGCCTTGCAGAAGTCAAAATACATAACATCGACACTCTTATTCCCGTCAGCAGAACAAGTCCAATCACTAGGAACTTGAATCATGGCAGTAACCGTAGACTTTCCTTTTTGAAACCCGTTTTGCTTGCTATTTGCTGAATCCAACATCGAAAAGTGCGAGACGCATCATTGCTGAAATAAGTTGCTTTGATATCTGTTCTTATTTCCCCAAATTTTGCAAACATATTACAATATGCTACATTATTCATAACGCGAGTATCAATTAAAACCATTGTCTGCTGGACCGTAAATAGACCAATGGGCACAGACAGCTCAAATCTCCGCTGACTTTTCTTTGCTGACTTACTTCTCCCACTCCTCATTCACAAAAGTAATCCAGTCTGCTACAAATTCTCATGAAGGGTGATCTAAAATGTTACATGGAAATGGGAGTTGGAAGCTCGGGCTTCATCCTGCTGAAATATTTCAAAATTAAATTGCTATAGAATAAGGTAGCCACTCACACCCTCCCATCGTTTGAATGCAGCTTAAATTCAAATCCCTAGGCTGGAGTTTGAGGATTGCGCAAGCCGAGGATATTTTAGTACTTACACCCAGGTTTGAGCTCTGACGACCTCCATGAAGAAAAACTGGGAGAAAGATAGTGATGAGGTTCCGATTTCCACGCACAATTCAGATGTGGTGCGTTTACGTCAGGAAGAGTGGAACTTCCGGGATCTCAATATCGGAAATTTTCATTACCATTTTATTACATTTGACTGCTGCCATGGTTTTGTTATCCTTCTTCATCATTTGGAGTTTTTGAAGCACCTGAAAGTCGGGCAAAGACTTTTAGTCACTCTCTAAATACAAAGAAGGATGAAGTGTTTGGCGTTAATCAACCTTGTTCGTTAGATGTGTAGATGTGTCACGCATTTGATTTCATCTGGGCATCGCAGGACTATGCTTCTACTCCTTTACATTGGTTTGCGCGGGGCATTCGAGTCCATGACGAAGTCTCTCGTAACTGCGCACATGACGACGACGAAGATCAGCAGTGAGGGCTAACCTTTGATGCACGCCTAATGAGGTAGAAGATCCGCCTGCACTCGATGTCTAGGGTTGACACACGCAGGCATCCCTTAAGAGTTCACCAAGTGGGTCAAGATTCTCTATGCTGACCCCAGACGTCGAGTCCCATTCGGCAAGCATCAAGTGTTGGCCGTCACTGCTGCTCTTCATCGTCGTCATGAACGCTGTTACGAGAGACTGCTTTAAACAGCCGATGTCATGTTCGCGTTAGAACACAATGAAGACCTTGATCAGCACATACAGGCCTGGAGCAAGCATCTAGCGCAATTTGTTCTGCATACCTAACGTCAAAAAATAGTCAGCATATGAGCATGAGGTCGCCACCATTCAGGAAACATTCAAAACTCTCAGCAGATGGTAACCTAGTCAAAGTCGTCGATCACGTGAACGCTGCATGATTGAAGTTGTTTTCGACAACAGTAGGGCTATGCGACAAGAAGATCGCGGATCATCGCTCCAAGTCATTGTTGTACCGAGTTGTACGATCTATCATATTGATGGATCAGAGTGTTGGCCAGTCACCGAGAAAATGGAACGCCGTCTGAGTGTCCCGGAGCAGAGGACGTTACAATGGATGGCTGCCATCATTTGCGTAGACCGCATTCGTAATGAAAACATAAGAGAGCGGTTCGGCATGTTATCTTTTGGTTGTTGACGAGTGGTTTACTTTGTTTGTTGTCTAGTTAAATCCTCATATGACTTTCCGCGTATGATTTAGGGCTATCACCAATTCATGAATTGGATGCAGTACGTAAACCTTCTGGTTGAGGTGCACGTAGTGCAACGGTGAGAGGAGTCTGAGAGGATGAAGCGCTGTCTTTGTACAACGAATGCCCAGCGCAAGCCACTGTAAAGGTGTATACACATTCAATGACTCTATGATGCCCAGATGAAGTCGAATGCGTAACGCTTCTCACCAACGGGATTGATTAACGCCAAACCCTTCATCCCTCATTGTATTTACGCATTAGTCACTGTTTTCAAGAATATTATTTGGCCATTTGTGTGCTCTATCTCAGGGCATATTTTTTTTAGATTTGCTGCTCAATAATCGTCATAACAATAGAAAGCTTACCTGTTATTTGAGAATTCCTGGATTTAAAACTGCGAATTGTTTTGATACCCTTCTCCTTCATTCTCGACCTAAAACAGCTAAGATATCTTAGCGGGTTCGTCGATGAGAATAAAATCAGACGGGTTACACATGTGTATGTACATATATGTAGGAATGACGTGTACAAAAGTGCGCTGACCTTGACAAACATATTATCAGCACGATCACCATCAGTAATAACAGAGAAAGAGCCATCATTGAGAATCCCAAATACCGTCGCAATCCCATCTCAACTTGGGAATCTGCTAGGCTGTTGATGAGATACGCGGAGGCAGCAGCAGCTAATGCTAGGGACATCGTAAATCTAAAAAGATTCTGAACCATTTTTGGATGTTGAATGATAATCAAAAATGTTTCCTGAATCAAACATTTGTATGTCACTGCATTTAACAGTTGTTGAGCAATTTCAAGGCTGGTTACGTTTAGCGCGCTTTGCAACTTAGGACAAGCCCGAGCTTATCAAAGAAGCCTAAGAGGAGATCTTGTTTAATCATAGCATGTGTGATGCACCCAAATACTACAATTCTGATAGGGCAACTTCCGAGTGTTGCAAAATCACGAAGACTCACCAGAGGACTCACATCTGAAGTTAGAAAACAAGTTACCTATTTTCTTGACAATGGAACAGTATCCACCACCATATTTCAAGAATTTCGATATCATCAATGAGGAAAGTTGCTAAGAATCCGAGGTGAACGACTATGCTGACGGAAAGGTTGCCTCTGTTCAGGTAGTTTGGAGTTTCGTTCTGTTGAAGCACTCACTCCAAATATTAATTCATTCTTTGAAGGCAAAATCGAGTCTAGGTCCCGGACAAAAGATGGATGCAGATTCAATGAAGGCTTTGGGTGTGGGAAAGGGAAACAACGATTTCCAGCGCTGTCGCGAGGATGCTGAACGATAATATAAAAGTGAAGATCCTATCTTATCATAAAATATCAACACCCCGCCCATCATTGGTCCTCATCCGTCGAGCTCTTTTCTGCCTCCCTCAACCTTGTTGTCGTACGGTGTCCCTTGCATTTGGTACATTGCGAAGAGCGCGATAATGACCACCATCTTCCGGCATTAGATCCTCGACGATCGTTCCTCTGATTCATTCACAGCACCAACATCGTCTCGGGTTTGAATTGGACTTGTCACGTGGGCATTGTTCAAGACAGTGTTCACAGAGTCCTCCCTGACGTACGGTGTTGTACCATTCATCGCTGTCTGTCACTTGTGGGCGAGAATCAGAATAATGTTTTCCGACTCCGCTGCAAAAAAGGGCATTCTACCTGCGTTTCAGCACCACATGAGAAATCTCCAATTTTACGGAATGGGGACTTCCGAAATATTGTTCCACTTGCAAAAGTCTGCAAGAATAGCAGTAGGACATAGGCGCATTGATTACAAGTTCGAGATGTGGAATCTGGAACACATACGAAGAAAATAGATGAAGAAGAAAAGAACGAAACGATGAGCAGTGCACAACACCAAAACGGCTTGATTGACTACAAATACTGACTACAAATACAAGTAGAGCGCAACAAGCGACATGTGCAACAAGGCAGTGCAACAAGGCAACGAAACGATGAGCAGTGCACAACACCAAAACGGCTTGATTGACTACAAATACTGACTACAAATACAAGTAGAGCGCAACAAGCGACATGTGCAACAAGGCAGTTGCTGCTGTGAAAACGAATGTGAGCAAAACCATAGTGAAGAAGAGATTTGCTCTGATTATAAACACGGGACTGAGGAATATAACCTACGATAAGTCACTCCTCCCGAACAAGTGTATGAAGGATACCATAATGATGACGCTTACTACAAGAATATGAAAGACAATCAAGAACCGATGTCGAATCACAATTACATCGAACAAATTACTGACGAGATGAAAGCACATACCGAAGACGAAACGATGGATGAAGACCGCGACCTCTCTCAGAAAACATTTCGAGCGATGAGGATGACGCGCGCGATAACAACGAAGATATACATAGATGATGAATCTTGGAGAAACAGAAGATTAAGCAAAGAACTACTGCAAATGCAACAAGTTTTCCGAGATTTCGTATTCTGGAAAATTGGAGAACCCTCACGTGGTGTTGATAGGAGGCTAAAATGCGTTTCTGCAATGGAGTCGGACAACATCATCCTGATCCTTGCCCACAAGTGAAAGACGGCGATGAACGGTAGGATATGGCACGTCAGGGAGAGCTCTGCAAACACTGTCTCGATCAATGTCCACCCGACAAGTGCAACTTCAAACCTAGACGATGTTGGTATTGTGAAGAAATCAGAAGCGCAAACACCAAGGATCTAATGCCGGACGATGGCGGTCATCATCGTGCTCTTTGCAGTGCACCAAGTGCAAAGAATACCTTACGACGTAAGATCGAGGGAATAACGAGAGAGCTTGGATGGTGAAAACAAATGATGGGCGGAGCCAGAAACGGTTCTTCTCGATGTTAGACACGAGAGATTCTTTTCCAATTACACGTTGGGTAAGAATTTCTTCTTGAAAATAAACACATCGACAAGAACAATGAAAAGAATAGAAACTCACACCATGCCCATGATCACCGTTTTGCATGATATCCTTTGACCTGGAACGATAAACGTAATAAAATGATGTGAAGCGCCTCCGATAGTGCATTCGTCCCAGTTTCTGTGCATCATCTGATTAACGTTTGCCATTCATTATCTCTTTGGTCCAGGTGAAGGCTCAGACGATATTCAGTGGCGGCCACATATTCAGCACGTTGCCAATTTTGGGCGATCAACTGATGGAAAAGTAAACTCCGTATTCCAAGCTTTCAGAGCATACTCGGAGATGTGATAAGGCACAGTGTACTCTTTCTTACCTCTACTCTACACCTGAAAATTTTTTTATCAGTGGAATTGCGCTCATTCTTTGCGTTTAGAGCTCATAATGCAATCATTTTGAAAATATTTTCGTTTCTCTGTTAACAGTTATCTGTTATCGAACCGAGGCAAAATGTGATTTTTTGTAGATATTAGTGCTTATTTTGCTATAGTAGTTTCGAGGCGCAGTTATTCACTCTATAAAAGAACAAGGATGATCAACATGGCTAAAGAATTGCGATAAAAAAAGATTCATATTGGCTACAAGTAGGAGACATGCATTTCTTCTGCGGATTTTTCTCCGATTCGCACTTCTAGCAGACATTCACGTGATCATGGAAAATTCCGCTGCTTCCATTATTCTCGAGATTCAATAAAATGAAATTCACAAATTTGACGGTTTGTTTCTACCCCTAGCTCGAGCTGGTATTTAAGGTACGGTAATGGAGTTCATAGCAAAATGTTGAGAAAAAGAATGCTGAATTCAAGTCACCTGCTCACTTCTCTCCGTAGATAGATACAGAACTTTTATACGTAGTTTGAGAGAACCGACGAAATTGAAATTTCGTTTTTTTTAATCCAGGTCCAACTGACTCTGTGTTCGCTGTGAGCAACAGGAAGGAAGCCCCCACAGAGCCTCAACGCGTACTACTCGAACTTGGCTTTGATTGCTCATCCAAGGGTTGAGATATGCAGAAAATTTTGTGGTCCAAAATCGTGGGTGTGCTAAATATTTATGTGTCCTCCAATAGGTAAAGTTCAGCCAATGAATCGTGTACCTTGTTATGCGTGGTACACGCGGCAGAATCACTGAATAAATCGGGGCGATTCCGCCAAGTTCAAACACAGTCGAGCGTATAAGTGCTTTTTTCTACAGTATCAAGACCTCACTACCATAATATGCTAGCATTGGAGCGGCAGTATATTTTTTGTTCAAGCATGGATAGTGCGTTTAACCACAGAAGACAGTTGGAGTCGAGAGAAAAAAACGCGAAAACAAGAAGGTGTGAGGTACTAGGAGAAACGAGCAAGAAAGATAAACAGTAGATTCTGTTGCGTTTTCCTTATCCAGTTATCATGAGCTGCATTTATAGTGCATCGGAGTTCGATCCGGTCGGACAACAAAAGGTACGCATTGACCCACGCCGGAAGAGGGATAAGAAGGATCGATATGTTTCCTTCGCTTTCCGACCGGATCGGACTCCGATGCACTATAAATGCAGCTATAGTAATCGCATTTCGCCAATTTCATAGCAAAACATAGCAAACATTCCGAATACTTCCACTTCTCGAACAATTGACAGTGTTGAAAATGTCCTTCTTAGTTCCTCGCTTTGTCTACTTGTATTTAGAACGTTATTATGTCTCGTTGCAAATGAGGCAAATAACTAATCTATTCGAATTTTTGAGTGATTTCTAAAACACCTTGGTTGCTTTAGATATGCAGGTGGACTCACTTTGGTTTCTATTAGTCGTATTGGATCCGCACGGTTCTTCCCGTGAAATAGTGGCATATTGCATTGCTGGAATACTGTGATTTCGCGATGACGTCATAGAAATGAAAGTGTTGCTAGAAGGGCATAGAGCAAGCAAAGAATAAGAAGTCCAGGAAACGTTAGGAATTTCAAGGTAAAGATCGACATCAGTAATGAAGAACTGATGCGAGGCTAAGCAGGTAATCCTGCACTGTTCATCCGGATAACAGATTAGACAAGTGCTGTAGGTTGAGAAACAATATTTGCTATTTTAAATGCCATGAGAACTTTGTCATAAGGCCGAGATGTTTGATGTTTTATACAGTTGTAGTTGTGGTAAGCAGCAAACTCCTAAATAACAGAATCTGCTCCAAGTTGCTATCTACCAGAGGGAGAAAGAATAGCGTTCCACATGGCAAGATTGGGAGCAATGTTGGGTAAAGTTTATCGTGCGGCTTTATGTTGTGGATCATTAATAAGGCGAGCACCTGCTCATCGATTGCTGCTCATAAACGAACTGCTTATAAGTTTCATGTCTCATTAAGCTGCTGCGAGACAAGATTACACTGCAACTGATTCCCTAGCTAATTGAGTGCGACTTTCAGGAATGTAATTAGGGAAGTGAGCTTGTTTGAGTCATATTGAGCTGGCCGAAATATTCTGCAAAGTTTGCAAAGTAAAGCAATATTCAGTAGAAGGAGAAAATTGAGGAATGAGGGTATCGTAGTATCAAAAGAAGGAAAGCGCTTTGAATTTGGGCTGAACACCGTAGCGACGCACTCTAGAATGGGTCTTACATAAGACTTGTAGGCTAATAAGTGATGTGAAGCTGATTCTGTATATAAGGATCTAAAAATATTACGCACAGTGTTGTCTGCCTTCCTAGCTACGACGCTGCAATGTTCATCAAAGGTGAGCTTCGTATTACACTGGCGCTATACTCCTCGAGGAGTATAGCA
>KN727266.1:3989-16404 GCA_000816745.1 Ancylostoma duodenale
TTATCAAACTTGTTAACTGATGACCACATGATTACTGTTACATTTTTCCAGCAGCAATTGCTACGGTACGTGCATATTTGATGTATATACAGGGTGGCTGTTAAGTATGGATCGCTACTTTGCGAAGTAGAAACAAGAATACAGATATCGGATATCCCAAGCCATGACAAGATAGATGATGGTGCAGTAAATGGCACATACATAAAGTTTGGTCAACATTCTCTGTCTCATTCTCAAGTTATGAAGCCAAGCCCGAACCGTGCCGCAATAGCTGCTCTCAGCGATGATGGACTACAGGCCGTCGAAATTGCGAGACGTCTCGGTATACCCGCGTCGACCGTCAGGAAGATCGTTTTGTAGTACAAGGAGAGAGGTAATGTTGTTTCCCTCCAGAAACCAGGAAAGCCACGATCCGTCAATACGCCACGTTGCCTTGATATTATCAGGAAGAGGATCGCCCGGAACAACACCGTCAGCCTCAACCGAGTTGCTTTCGATCTGCGCATCTGCAGGTACACAGTGCAGAAAATTGTGAAACGTGACTTGCGGCTCCACAGCTGTGATCTCTCTCGAGGACGCATGTTGTCAGACTTTCAAGAAGGAGAGGTTCGAGAAAGCTAAGAAGCTGTTGAAGGAGATTCGGGACGGCCGCCTCTTCAATGTCATATTCACAGACGAAAAAATTTTCACCGTTGAGGCGGCATGCAATCGTCAGAATCAGAGGTAATAAATGTCATCGCTTGATAGCAAGTCGAAGAAGAGGAAGGTGCATACAAGATCCCTGTTCCCGAAGTCTGTCATGGTTTGGGCTGGAGTAACCTCCGAAGGGATTACCCCGCTGGTATTCGTGGAGAAATCTGTCAAAATCGATGCCAATTTTCGTCAGAAGGCTGTTTCGCAAGAAGCTTTCTTGGAGCAGAAGACACCTTGGCGCACAACGGGTTGTGCTACAACAAGTTTGGGCCCCTGCTCACGCCGCAAAATCTACACCTGCCTTCTGCGAAGCACACTTTCCTGGTTTCTTGGACAAGGAAATATGGCCGTCGAACTCCCCAGACCTCAACCCGATGGACTTCTCTGTTTGGGGTTTCCAGGCAAAGATGTCGCCAACAAGCCACAAGAGTGTCAACTTCCTGAAGGCAGCAATTTAACGGGAATGGAGCAAGATCGACGTGAACTTCTTGTGGGCAACCATCGCTTTACTTGAGAAGCGACTGAAGGCCTGTATCAAAGCGAAAGAAGACAACTTCGAACAGTATCTTGGCTGATGGTAACTGAACTTAGATGAAACGGATAATGAGTATAATCATACGATATCTCATTTTTTTAGAGTTGGAGGTAGTAAAAAAAATCGAGCGATCCATACTTAACAACCACCCTGTATTTGATTCTTTCTCCACTAAAGATTCAAAATTCTCGACAGCGCAGCAAGTCGCGTCATGCGATAGCTTCGTTATTGAATCTAAATTATCAAAACAAGTAGGGAGGTACCACTGTAGAAACCAGTTCACATTTAGGGTTACAGTAGGTGTTCTTGAGCTGTTGCTTTATCGGTATTGAGCTCCCTCATCAATGAAAAAAACCATACATACAACGCACAGGTAGTGATCTTATCTCTGCACCAGGGATGCTCTCTTGATCGGATGTTCGGTGTTTTAAAGGACAAATTCTTGCACAGAAAACACTGATGTGTTCAGTGCGCCCATTCAGTCACATTAAATAAGACGAAAAAATTCGGACGTAACCTGAATCACTTGCGCGGGTATCTTTGCGCCAGTTCAGGAAAAGAAGAAGAAGTAGGAAGTTCTAAGAGTTAACCGCCAACATAGCGATAGATAACCTCAGACATTTCCTGACTGCCTCTTCTATCCTATTGTAGGGTCCGGAAACCAGGTAGAATTTACGAGTAACTGACCCTCCCTCCCCGTACGAGTGATGAGTTCTTATAGCATACTTTTCCTTAGACCACTATCGGTGCAGCGGAGAATCTCATGAAAATAAAAAATAATGAAAGCAAGAAAGGATACATGGCATTGTATATTAGTGGATTTCTGAGCAAGAACCACGTTGCAGTGATGGGTAGTCCGTGAGGGGAGTCGAGTGAAGCGAGTCACATCATAACAAACATCCCACAATTCCAACCTCACTCGAAAATCAACTGGTTTTTCGGCCCCACTTGAATCGAACACATTTATTGCGCGGCACGCGCTGATGTGAAAATATCGTTTAAAGAATTACTTGGTCGCCGCGGCTAGATTTTTGGTGTTCTAAATCAGGGGGTTTGTGGAATAGATTTCAAAACGAGATGAAGCCTACAAGTTAGAAATAGCCCATAAAACGAAAAAATTAAGGCGAAGCAAAGAAAACTTGGCACACACTTTTATTGATGAGACGTTGTACTGATTACGATCTTATTCAGTGAACCAACACCTGCTATAGGGGGCAAACTTTTTCAGATACCTCTTCACTCACGAAAGATGCGTTGTTGCCTACCCTGTTGGCGTGACCTTGGCAGTAGTTCATTTTAGAAAAATGGTTCTATCAGTGCAAGGAAAGAAATTGCAAGTAACAAAGACATATGGAAAAGTACCTGTTACGCGCTCTACTCCCCGTTATATACGCTTCCTAATTACCATAGGCTAAGTGAAAATCACACAGTTCACCGACGTCGATCTTAATACGTTTCGATCATCGACAGCTAGTGGAGTGTCGACGTCCGCGCTGCTCCGCATGGAATCGATAGATGTCGGAATCAAAGTTGTTGGCGACAGCGATGCATGAAGCTCAGAAGGAAATTCTAGAATTCGAAGTCACAACTAAACAGAGGAACATTTTGATTTAACTCATTTGCACCTTTCGGCCTTCAATTTTTGCACTTTATGGGAAGTGAATTTTTTGTATCTTCCAACGTATGTGAATCTGGGATTAATGCGCAATATCCATGACGCCATAGGTAGAACGGTTCCCTCTTCAAAAGGTTTCAGGAAACTGGACTATTGCCACACATTCTGAGAAGAAAAATCAGAACACCGTTATGACATGTAACTCTGAGATGACTCTAGCCGTAATATGACTCCCCAGAGTATGACTTGTGCAGATGACGCTACGACAGTAGGCTCGCAAAAACTTTCAAAAAGTAGCGATGAATCAGAGAAGTGTATCACTAAACACACCAGGTAAAGGTGTGGGAAAGAATGATGACTGCGCTGACGAATACGAGCCGAAGAACTGGTAGCAGCGAAAAAAGGCTGCGAAACGAACGTTTTATTTCCACGTGTCCTGCCTCGCCGCGCCATAGATACACAAAAACGTCTGTCGCATTACTGCTGTACTGATTTTAAAATTTCTTCGAAGCTATTTGCTGGAACTTCTCGACTTTGAGTGACCGCCTCACGCACAGAATCTAAGCGGCGTTTTTTTTGCCATCTATAGTTCTTGTCGTAGTGTCGTCGTTGTCGTACAATGGCAGGAATTCCGTCCCTAAATAAGACATCTCTTGAGGAGGGGTCTGTAAGTATGGAAACGCAGACGAAGAAAGCGCTTCGGAATTCCCTCAGCAGAAACGCAGAAACCATGCAGAGCAACTCATCCCTGTTGTGGCGTGGGCATCATGGCGGGCGTTGCTCTATTATGGTTGCCGGTGTCAATCGGGTGTATCTCAACAATTCGCCTAGATCAAAATCTACAAAGATTCTAAAACAAGGCTAGCTCTTGCGTGATTGCGATGCACTCATCCTTTCTATTCATTTTCGGACACCTGGCGGCAATCCAACACGCCTCCAGTGTTTTACGCGCTATGATTTCGGGCTCTGATGAGATCGTTACTCCAATTTCAATGACAGTTTTCGTGGCATAGTCTGCGATGTGCTCCCAACGGCGTAGGAATTCTTGGTCTGTTCAGCCCATCTAAATGATCCTTCATCCGTGTGGAAAGCGCTCGTCCCACGTACTCCCAGGTATTGGTTGTTCTGTAAGATGTGTGATGATGAGTGCTTTGTTATTAGTACTTTAACTAATAACTAACTTTAACTGCTTTAACTTACTCAGTCAGCTTTTGGCGCTCAGCGCCTTCATAAGATCGTAATAAATTAACCTTAATACTTTCAAACATAATAGTTATATACATACTAGACATTTGACTTAACGAGATTTTCTTCCGAATAGTCGACATTTCGAACAACTCCGTTCGAACAACATTCTCCGGCTTTTCCGAATAGTCGATTTAGTACATATTCGTATCTATATTCTGTCCAGACAACATTAGTAACTATACGTAGCAACAGCATAGTAACTACACGCCATAGATTTGAGTCCAAATTCTATTTTATATTTATTAGATTAATCAGTGGCATGCACTTCAAAATGTGCACGAACAACTTGCACTACAATTAAGCGTTTAAAAGAATCTTGAACATATTGTTGGACAGGGTCAAAACTGGAGTATGCTACCGTCTTAGTGTGAAAACTATTCGAGGAAAAAAGACGACACCCGAAGGAATACGAAAATTGTGGAAAGTAACTGAGACGATTCCAGATATGAATTCCCTAGTGAGCAAATTTTTCTGTGTTCGAGCACTTCATCGAATGAGGAGGTGGAACTGAGAGGTATGATTAGCTAGCTCTTTCTTCTGGTCCCCTCCAAGTAGCAATTCAGCAGAATTTCAGGCTGCTAGAAGTCTCTTAACTCAAACTTTGACCCTTTTTTCAAAATTCAGAGTTCCATTAGTTAGAGTATCCCCAGACTTCGCCGGCAATCGTCGCGATCGCCACGACCGCCGGCGATCGCCACATGGATAAAGTGAATGAGGAGACTCCAGACGAAAGAGGGATGATAATCAAAGGGGCGTGGCAATCGATAGGCATCGTTTCCACTATCGCTATTACTCACATCGGCAATTCATTTTGAGCACATCTTCGAGAGTACGGGCGATGAGCTCCGTTTGGCAGCGATCCATGGCGATGCAGCGTGGCAATCGATACGTATCATGCCTACGACCCTTATCTCTTATATCGCCGGTTCATTTTGATTCATTTTGAACTAGCAAAGTCTGGGGATACTCTTAGACATTTGTGTTGGTGTTTCATGAAGATAACATCTGCGCGCAAACGTACAAATATCGGTCATCCATTGACGTTCTCATTCCCCTCTTTTTCCATAATGAGGGTGAAATTTGGATGGAAGACACGTATTCGATAGCATCAGGAAAAACAAGAATGGCATTATTGAGGAGCATGAGAAAAGCAGGCAAAAAATACCTATGAAATAAGAGAGGAAAGGAGTCTGCTCCCATTTCAAGGTTTTCTCTCAACGCCTTCACAATATATATTGCAGTTGCACTTTTTTCGGGGTTGCCGCCAACAAAGACTGACCTGGTTTATAGTGGAAGATTACGCGATTACGTTTGCAGGGCGATACGGGGACTTTGCTGCAATGTCGGAAATTTTCCTGAACGTTTTCTACGTCCATGGTGCAATTTCAGTTATCTTCTCCTCAAATGCAAAGCAGGGGTGTTCTATGTTCTGAATGGAAAAGTCTCTTTAAACAATCCCCGTGCCTTAAAATTAGAAGATTTCTAATAACACTTTTCTCTGCGTTCAATCATGTACGCTGCGATCGATCACTCGCCCAGTAAACACTGTATGCAGTAGAAGTGTAGCATCAAATGGAGACTTTACCCAAACACCCCCGAAATAAGGTAACTAAAAACGGCTTTTCCAGTAATTTTTCGTAGAAAGTCGAGTAAGCCCCCTCGTTTTTTTCCACAAAACCTTCGGAGTTTTTTTGGAGTCGAGGGATCGGTGGTCAGGCAGAGGCGGACGGACCCCCCCCCCCCCGCCCTCCGAGAATAGGTTGTCAGTATTTTGAAATTACTTTATAAATTAGGTAAAGATATTGTGTAGCTTGTTCTTTGATTTTTGTTTTTATTACTATTTTTAAATGCTTATTGGTGGTTGTTTAGAATTAAAATTAATATTTTTAGTAATTTTATTATCCGTCCCTAGCAAGAAAATCCTGTGTCCAGCACTGGTCGATAGTGATAATGGATATGAACGGCGGGTGACCGGGACGACTCGTCCACTAAAAGTAAGTCTAGCTCCTTGCAGCTAATTTCAGCCCACTTGTTTTCTAGTTATATCGGAGCAACAGCCAAACCCGTGAGGTCTTGTCACATCTAACGTACTCTACATACAAATCGCAAATGTTCTCAGAAACATCATTAGCGTTCAGACCACGACGAAAGGAAAAATAAAGCGAATGAAAAAAGTGTGTCCCTTCGTCGTTTTATACTTTTACTTAGAATTCGTTAAATGCAGGTAAAATCAAATCATTCTGAAGAATGGTGAGTGTTTGGTTGTAGAGGAAGAAAAGCGCAACAGAATGAATATGGATACTTGCTCAATCACCACAAAATGGAGGGAATATGTACAAACAAATCATCGCAAAACGGGGAGTAGCAAAGAACCAAATTCGAATAAGGACGTCCACAACTACACTGATATGTATATACAGGGTGGTTGAAAATTATTGGCGCGTAGAATTAAGAGTAATTTTCTTATTTTTTCGCGCTTGCTGCTGTTTCTGATAGAAAACTACATGAGTAATCAGTTTCACAAAAAAAAATTCCTGAGTGACGTTCCTTGGCTTCCCTACAGGCCTTCACCTTTGTCTTCACAGAGCCACGGTGCACCGCAGGTAGTCCTCATTCAAATCTGACTATGTTGCTGGATTTCGAGTAACTCATATTCTGAGTCCGTGATGTTTTTGTTCTCCAGGTTCTCACCAACCCATAAAAAAAGAGATTTATTGGATTCAGATCTGTCCATTAATTCTTGTTAGGGAATCCGAGAACCACCGACTTCAGACTTGCGATGGCTGTTTTGGTTTAAGGGAGCCCAGCATAGTCCTGCTCAAGAGCCATGTTGGGATTCGATCGTTTCCGTGGGATAAGAACTCTCCAATGAATCCCATCTTGATCGACCTCTCATGGATTTTACAGTCCTTGTCTATGAAAACAAGAGGCGTCTTCATAATTGCGAGCACTCCTCTCCAAACCATCACAGCTCTCGGTAACGACAACGCCGTGACACCTTTGATTTTTCTAGAGAGTCACCAACTCTAATTGACGGAATGATTGTTGTTTTGAGGAAGGTGGACAACTTTGACGATAAAAACGTTTCCATAAGTCCACAACACATCCCCGCACGGCGCACCGGCAAGATTTGCAACAACTTTCTCGCCCTTGGCGCATAGCTTGGTTTTCCCTCCTAAATAGCCGATGTCTACAAAGTCTCAGCCTTTTCATGACGGTGAGCTGGCAGGACGAGAGAGCGAATGCAGGACTTACCGCTTTCATGTTCAGACTGCCCCGCCATTCCGGCTTATCCTCTTCTTCACAGCTCCAGGAACTCCTCTTGCGTTCGCCCACTGTGAACAACCTGGTATTATTGTCGTTCTCATGCTTCCCCATTAGTTGATGACCATTTGATCTGTTCCCGTAAGAGATATCAGCTTTCCTTGTATTGATGCGATGTACTTTCGCGACCACGGTGGTTTGGATTAGCGATGTGCGCACTCTCGCGCATTTGTATGAAACTGAACAAATTGTGGGTGAGAATAGAGAAAATTTAGAATTGTGCCAATCATGTATAGAACCAAAATGGAATGACACTCATGCACAAGAAAACAAAAGCGCTAAATAGGGCGCCAATACTTTTCAGCCACTCTGTAGACCTCCTCATCAGTGACGATCGCAGACAGGATGCACACTGCCATGAACTACTTCCTAGTAGTTTCTTCAAGAAGAAAAAAAAACTTACGCGGGACTTTGGCGTTGGCGCAAATAACACAAAAATGACATCAGACCTTCAAGAGGTGCTTAGAACCAGTTCATCATGTTTTTCTTTGTTTTGTTGAATAAACTATAGAACTAAATATATTACACAAAGGTGCAATTGGATGAGATGACAGTAGTGGAAGAGACAATAACACCAAAATATGCGCTGTTTTGTCCGACAAATTCACTGTGACCGAGTCGGGCATTCTTTTGACGTTGACAATGATGTTGATGTTTTCCACACATGGTCTTTCTGTTGTCGATGAGTTTCGCCTTTGATCTGTAAGAAGATGTACTAATGTAGCGTCGCCAGACGTCAGCAGGACTCAGTGTCTGCAAAACAGTGCCACCTTGCACAATAAAGAGAACGCTTCAGAAATTGCATGTCATACGTTTTCTGCAGCTATTCACAAAGTTCAAATCACCCATTTCTCCAGTATACCACGGAACGGAGTTTACTGGGAGCAACTACGCCAACCCGCACCTTTCTCGTTAGGGTTACCCGTTCAATGCTGAGGAAGAAGAACCACGGAAAACCGAAAAGAAATACTGTGACACTCTGAGAAGAACGCGAACATTTCTCATGTTAGAGGTATCTCATTAACTTAAAAGTATTGAAAAGATGGCAAAGTGCTGGTAGGAAATAGATTAGAAAATTTTGTTGCACCACCACGATTTATATAAGAGGATACGGTGGCGCTAATGAGATACCTCTAACATGAGAATGTGATCAGGGAGTATTGTTGAGGGGAGAATCTTTTACAGTCACTTAAACATGGATTTTCGAACGAAATTTGAAGACGTGATGAGAGCAGTATAACCTTGATGTAATCTGTTTTCATGTATAGCTATCGTGTTTAAAGTGCCAAATTCACCATTTTCATTGAACCACTTGAAGTGCTTTGTTTGTATCGCCTCATTTCTCTTATACAGTTCCGGGCAAAATTATATAGCCTTTTCAACATTCCGTCATAACTTATGCAAACGTAAATCTTTGATGTTCAAATTTTTATGATAGCTGTATACTCTCAAGTGTGATATAAAAATATTGGAAACCAGTCATTCCACGATCGATTCTTCTAGAAAAAAATTTTTATTATCGAGGCTCCAAATCCGTGACTTGGTGGTCTCCATAAACAGACACAAAATGGCTTTTATAGGTTAAAATTAACCATGAGTGAATGTAATATAGCATGTAATATAGTAGAATAGACTCAATCCTAGTAGAAATTGTGGGCTAGCCACTGGGGACCACTGGTTATGATATGCCAGGCTCGCTTGAAGCTCAATCTAACATTAACCGCTCATAATTGTTTTCGCCAACCTAGCCAGTTCTTTCTTCCCCAATTTCAGGTCAGAGCTGACTTCTGTGAGTCCTCGCATCAATCTAAATATGTTTGCCCGTAATGAGATCCAGAGCTCTTCCGAACTCTCTAAACAATACCGATGTTCGCGGTGCACCCGGTAGTGCATACCACGAGAAAAAAAATTGGATTTTTCTCTTGCTCGAGCAGCAGCATTTCCACAGAGTTTTATGAGAGGTAAAGATATGCTGGGTCTTGTAAAACATCAATATGTACATATAGCCCCATGTCGCTCCATGTTTGATGGAGTTGGCCGATCTGAAATGGGAGGTACTAACTACTACCATGAGCACATTTGCGTTGTTGGGCCACATATGGGATTTCACTATTCATCTAAGGGTTCTTATCATATATACGTCTTCTTTAGTCTTTCTGATCAGGTGAAAACAGAATCGGCCTATTTTTGCAAAAACCACGGTAAGACATTCCGCTGCTGTGTTGTATTATGAACTCCCCTGATTTTCGGAAGATCTTATCCAGTCGAATCCACAAAGACTGGGATTCTACGGTCTGTTCTAATATTGCGCGACTCCTAACGCATCTTTACCCACTATGAAATCCCGTGAGAATCCTGTTGCTCGAGCAAGAAAAAATCCAAAATTCTTTTCTCGTGGCATGCACTACCAGGTGCATCGCGAAGATCGGTATTATTTGGAGAGTTCGGAAGAGCTCCGGGTCTCAGTACGGGCGAACATGTTCAGTTCAATACGAGGAGCCACAGAAGTCAGCTCTGCCACAAAATTCGGAAAGAAAGACTTTTCCAGAGTGGCGAAAACAATTATGAGCGGTTACTGTTAAATTGACCTCAAGCGGGCCTGGCATATCATAATCAGTGGTCCGCCAGTTCACAAATTCTAATAGGATTGGGTCTATTCTACTATACTGCATTCATTCGTGGCCAGTTTTCATCTATAAAAGCCATTTTGTGTCCGTTTTTGGAGACCACCAAGTCACAATTTTAGAGCCTTGGTAATAAAGAATTTTTTTCTAAAAAAATTGTCAACGGAATGGCTGGGTTTCAACATTTTTCCAGCATGCTCGAGAGTGTACAGCTATCATAAAAATTTTAAATTCAAACCTCTACGTTAGCAGACGTTATGACGGAATGTTGAAAAGGCTATACAATTTTGGCCGGCACTGTACATTGAAACTTTTATTCTTATCCGAAGTAATCGGCACTCCCTCGGCTCGCTCGGCCTATGAGTCCTCCGGCGACAAATAGAAATTTTAGCACTAGGTTTCTTCTTCGCCTCCTCACGCTCTGCCAAGGTGACTCCCGCAAACTCCACAGCCTGTGTCCCTTATCATGCACGTTGGATAATAAAATTTTATGCAGATTTGCAGTTTAATTCGGACGCGAGGCGTAGTGTAGAAACGCGCGATCGTTGTTCCAGGGCTTTACTTCGGGACGATTTTCCTTGACGATCAAAACCTACATATTTGTTAAGTAAGGAGCACCAAAGCTTATTAATCTTTCCGAAAATGCCCAATTTTATAACGGAGTGAGTTACTTATGTTTCATCATGTTCTAAGTATACTGTGAAGAGATGCATGCACTATGCACCACTATGCACTAAGGAGCCTACAGATCACTTTTCATTCTTCATAGAACGAATCAGGCATACAATGACACATCCTGTTATTGGTGCAGTGTAGTAGAACAGTCCTAGTTTTTTTTGCAATTATGTACTGCAGGTACATCGATGACTGTTGTGTAATTACATCAACACAGTCCGAAATGGACGAACGTTTTCGTATACTGAACCAGCAGTCGCAGTACATAAGGCTCACTCGAGAAAAACCATTGGACGGCTGGCTTCCCTTCCTCAACACCTAAATAAGCTTAGCCAATGGTCACGTCAGAGTTAAATGGTATTGCAAAGACAGGTGCAAGAATATCCTGATACACGTCCGCTCAGCACATCCGATGTTTATGGAACGCCCAGTGATACGAAACATGTTTAAGACCACGGTTGAACTGTGACTGGGGATGACGAAAGAAGAGAGTAACGAAAGTTTGCATCGGATACTGCCACCGCTAACGGGTATACAGTGTTAACGCATCATATTAGGTTGGTGCATAATTAATGTGGCTTTTTTTCGTGACTTCTTTTCTCGATAAATATTGAAGCTTTTCAAACGGTTTTTTCATGAAAACAATCCTCTGTTTCCATTCATTAGAGGTGCTGTCGAAAGCCTCATTCATTTCCCCCATAATGTGCTTTATCATTTCTGGAAAAGTTGGAACGCAGCACAGTCATTTCGCGATCTTAATGAGCCTTTCAAAGATGGACCAATCAGCAAGGGTACGTTAAATGATCGTTCTTATTCGTAAGGTACGAGCTTCACAGATGAAGAAAAAAGCGGTTGGCCATCAAATTCCAAGCACCAGGAATTTTGGGAAGCCTGGACGAGGACGATAGCTTGACGTTGAGAATGCTGTCCGAACTCTTCAATATGGACCATTCGACCACGGTTCTTCCTCTCAAAAGGCTCAGAAAAGCATGGAGATTGGCCAAATGGGTCCGCACGACCTCTCAGCTAGCGACATGCTCAACTTCCACCGATTTTCTGCAGCAAAACGAGCAGGTTCCATTTCTGAGGAATTTCGTCAATCGAACATCCCTCCCTTTCACGGTTGCCAAAAGTTCCTGGCCGTCGAAATTTAATCGTAGAGCTCTTACTTCTTCATCTCTAGGATTGTAGCTTCTTGCACTACTTCAATCTTTTTCTTCGCTTTGCTAATTTTTCTTCAGGCAAAATTTCGTTGAGATATTGGAATGACTGTGTTGCATTACAAGCTCTGCCGAAGTGGCAGAGCAAGAGATGGTAAATTTGGATACGATTTTCAATGCCACCGTTACTAAATGAAAGAAGAGGATTACTTACATGAAAAAACCGTTCAAGAAGCATTAATTTTTAACGGAAAAAGAGTCGCGAGAAAAGCCGCATTAATTATGCACCAACCTAATAGCAAGCCATGCACTGTAAATGGTGATATCACAAAGCCAAACAAAGTACCGCTCTTCCTACCATTCATCTCTGACAAGATAAGTGTCGCTGTACGTTGCTGCATTGTTCAAGCGCAACTTCAAAATAAAGTGAGGCTGGTGAACATTCTATACTTCGGAATATTCGAAAATTTTTTCGAATAATCGAATTTCGAATTTATTCGGTTTTTCAAACTCCGAATATTCGAATAAATTCGAAATTCGA
>KN727266.1:16543-28853 GCA_000816745.1 Ancylostoma duodenale
TTTCGAATATATTCGATTTTCGCTTTCTTTCGAATTTTCGAATTTATTCGGTTTTTCAAACTCCGAATATTCGAATAAATTCGAAATTCGGCTTCAAATTCATTCGCTCATTTGAGCTATTTGACTACATTGGAATTGGTATAACTTGCAAAGACTTGAGAACTTTAACTTATGGCACCAAAGATCTCTTTAGCTTGCTGCCATAGATACTGAGCAAGTAGGACCGACTTCAACCATTACTTGCCTTAACACATTTGCGACCTTACGCTTTCGGAATGCTGTAGCACGTGGGACACGGGCGGTCCCTTGAGCACGCGTTTGTGGTCAACCGGTTGTGCGCGTGGTCCCACACGTCGCACCATGCGTGTAAACCGGTTGAGCACATTGTCGCGAATGTGTTGAAGAGTACTCCAGTGCTCTATTTATTCTAGGTGAAATATTGGCCCGTAGTAAAGTGTCATGGTGACGAGATGAGCTCCAAAACTCATCGCCATGCTTCAGGCAATGATTGCATGCCAGCTCACATCCATGTGGTATAGGATAGCAGATCATTGCCACCCACGTCACTGCTAGAGCACGCATGTGGAGATCATCGCCCTGTTAGGAGCTGATCGTCTTCTCATGCTGTGGAAATAGTCTCATTCTGCGCCCACTCGCCTCTTCCACTATTTCCACAGCATGAGAGGGCGATCATCTCCTAACAGGGCGATAATCTCCTGTGTTGCCACATGCGCACTCTAGCAGTGACGTGGGTGGCAGTGATATACTATCCTATACCACATGGATGTGAGCTGGCATGCAATCATTGCCTAAAGCATGGTGATGAGTTTTGCAGTTCATCTCATAAATGACACTCTACTACGGGACATGATACAAAAACGAATCCTTATAAAGTGAGGTTGTTGCTATTTTGTTTCCTTCACAATAAAGCTTCTAATCCTGGAAGAAAATCGTGAAAACGAGGATCCTAAGGACATGCTCGGACAGTGATTGGTGGTTAGGGTAGCAGAGAACGAGCTTCGGACCATGATGATTTCAGCTTAATGATGTCCTTGAAGACATGTTTAACAGTTCCTTTCCAACATTGACATGAACGTTTGGCAAGAACAAAATCATTGATTAATATATTTTTGGAAAGTTCTACACATTACTGTTCAATGTCCACTCTGAGTATCCTGAAACTAAACGAAGCCGGAAAAAATTGAAAATAATGCTGGTCATTGTTCGTTTATTGCGGACTACTCGATAATATGATACTACGCAAAGCCTGAAGCGTACGAAAGAGGAACTTTGCGGACATATGATTTCTTCGATTATTCGAAATTATTCGAGACAAAATCGAATCGAATTTCGAGTAAATTCGAAAACGGACTTTTTCGAATGGTCGAATTTCGAATAAATTCGAAAATGCACTTTTTTCGAATAGTCGAATTTCGAATAAATTCGAAAATGGACTTTTTTCGAATAGTCGAATTTCGAATGAATTCGAAAATGGACTTTTTTCGAATGGTCGAATCTCGAATAAATTCGAAAATGCACTTTTTTCGAATAGTCGAATTTCGAATTATTCGAATTCGAATATTTATTCGAATTTTTTATTCGAATACGTTATTAGGTCCGAAGTATAGAACATTCCCAACAGTAACATCAAGAGTCAGCTTGTTAGAAACAGACTGTATGACAGACATTGCATCGCTCAAAGTTGAATAGTATGTCCTTACGGTAGAACAGGCGACTGCGCACAAACGGGGGTGATTTATTAGATTGAGTGCCTGGCATGCAGTGAAACTTACGTTGGAGAGACCGGAAGAATTCTGGGAGTGAGGATTAAAGAACATCCGCAGGTAAACGGCGTGGAAGCTTAGTAACATCACTGGGAAGGCACAAAAACCAATCACATCATGGAGAAGACTTCGAAGTGGAATGCACGGTTCTAACCCACGAAGCGGAAAAATCAGCCAGGAAGGCATTGGAGACATTCTGGATCTCGGTTCGGAATCCTTCAATGAATAACAAAAATGGGTGTCTATCGATTACAAACGACTTTAAGCCGCTCCTGCCACTCTGTGAGCTTTAAACTGCCTTGTATCGCCTGCGTAGATCTAATATATCTCTATCTTCGTTCGAGTCCATGCATGGCAACACTCATTCGCTCATTTACTCGGCAGTATAGTAGTGCAGTCTACAAGTATTCGCGGTGGGACACTCATTGAGGTGATTTTTGGTAGTTTGCGGCTTCTGCGTTCTGTGCTTGGAACAACATCGGGATTCTAGCATAGGATGGAGAGGTGCTTGGTGGTATAAATTTAAGCTCTTTCGGATCAACCTCTTTTCAGACCTCTGAGGCCGGCGATAAGGCAGAAACATAAGGTCTGATAAAGTGTTCCATCTTAACAAACCTCAAAGGCACAAGAAGGAAAATACACAATCCCAGTTTTCTTGCACGCATTACTCACCAGGGAAGGATGCTTTGGTGGTCCGACAACTCGTAATGAAATGTATACTGTCAGATGCATATTTCGATGCTGATGTCAAATCTGTATTTCTTATTTGCTGCGGAGCCCTCTCTGAAGAGTTACGTGGCATAATTCCGGCTTGCCTTGACTGGCCAAATCTGAGTTCTGAGTCATATTCTCCTAAAAATATGCGCGAAAACTATTTCAAGGTTGTCTATTGTTTAAAATTAACTAGCGTCTCTAATATTTTCTTGAGTCCAGATAAGTCCTCGTGGTATTTTGGCAGAACATATCCAAGAAGCCAAGTTTTGGCTGCTTTGCGCAACCTGGAATCAGGCCGTGTAACTCTTCAGAGAGAACTCCGCAGCAAATAAGGAGAACGGATTTGAGATTACCATTGAAAACTGTATTTAACAGTACACATTCCGTTAGGAGTCGTTAAACCCCGCTAGCATCGTTCCCTGGTCAGAGGCACAACGTTGCAAAAGAGAAGTACCAAAAAGATGTCATGTGTTCATAATGCTTTTATCGGCCCACGTTTCTTCAGAACTTTGGAAGTAAAGGCAGACCACCGGTTCCCTTGTAACATCTACACCTGTGCACGTAGTGGTTCAAGTAGGTCGGTAAGAGATCATGTGATTACACGTCACATGTGAGAGGTTGAGCATAGGTCTAACATATGAATCAAACTAGCATGTAGTCAAGCTCAGGGGTTCTTGTGCCTCAGTCGAGTAGACTTCAAAGTCATTGTCGCCTTTGGGTTGGTTCCCGGTTAGGAAGTTTGTAGGTACTCTTAATGTATGAAGATTGGAAAGTGAGTGGCCTGAGTTCGTCGTGGTGCCGATGGCCCCTGTGGTAACTTGTTGTAGGTTCACATGTGGGGATTGTCCTGCCATGCGGGTCTTGTATAAACTTGTTCAGATGTTCAGAAACCTGCTCACACTAGGTTTATTGGTTTACCGTTTGAGAGCTCCCAGCATGTGGAATACATGCTTATATACAACACAGAAATATGCAAACATGAGTGAGTCACAAAGCTCGCTAGACAAAACAAGATAAAATGCAACATAGAGATAAAATACAGCAAGGAAGGACCTACACTAGAGCAAAACAATGATGCTGTCCAATCATCAAATGTCGTTCACTTGTCGACAAGAATAGTGGAGGTAACCGTCCTGCGCCACTGTTATCAGTCAAATCCCTTGCATCTCTCCGGTCACTAAGAAATAATCATTTTTGAGAAAAATATCGAGTAATTGGGAATCAGCTTGATAATGGTGAAACTATTGAGGATCGTTGAGGAGGATTTTCAATTATTTTGGAATTTAAAACAGAAAAGAGAGATTATAGGGCCCTGTAAATTGTTGGTTTTTATCGAACTGACCGATTAATGAAAAAAGAAAGAGTAGCGAATAGAAACTACTTTTTTGATTGAAGTAGGTGGTAATGTATTGTTAGAGCATCATATTCGCTCCTTACTGAAATTTTTTTAAAAATACATGTTTACCATCAGACTGCCACAAGTCATGGTCAAGAACTGTGGCATCCCTCAACAAAGAAAAACAAAAAGTTCGAACAGGTAGTATTCAGATAAATCTACTCTCGTTGGGCCGAAACTGTTGAAAATCATCAATAGATCCATTAATATGTAACCGATCACAGGTTGATAAGAGGCAAACGAAATGTTGACCACTCTTCATGGGCGGACTTTATGAACAACCTATATCCAGATGCCCATTTAAAAGGATGGACTTGTGGCATGCTCACACGATTATTGTGCCTCAGCACTTCTGAATCCCTTCATAAGAAGGACCACCTACGGCTAGAAGCTCATTTATGGAACAGAAGCGATTGGAGAGGAATCTTCGTGCTTCCGCCATTACGCTATTCTGTTGGATGTGATCCAGAAGACTCTCTCATGAAAATTGGGTCACATTAGTCAGATAGTAAACAAGGCAGCTGCCAATCCATTACTTACCAAAGCCAATAGGTGTTCACAATACCCCAATTTTACGTGAAATTTATCAATAACTGACTTTAATAACTGCATTCTTGCCATCGCTTCGGAAGACTTGCTTTGTTTACTCCATAAAAGACCCAAGTCATCTGAACAGTTCGGAGCTGTCGCTAACTAACATTTGTACAACGATTTGCCCACATGCGATGGTGTAGCATAAAAATAAGTTATTTATTTCCAATAGAACATAAGGGCATCGCACGAAAAAGGTGGATACGAAAAAGGTGTACGACATGAGTGCGGCAAATACAAAAACGGGGCTTCAATTATGAAAGATTATCAATTTATGGGAAGGTCTAGCGATCCATCGGCCGAGCGATACCGATGCTGTGATAAAAGCCCGACAGGGATGTGGATAGAGTTCGGAAGGAAAATATGAAGGAAGCGAACTATAACGGATCTACTGTCAATGAATCGATATAATTTGGATGGTTGGACTGAATTTGTGAAGTTTACTAGGAATCGTGGGAACATCCAAGGAAATTTATACATCCGCGATTTTGTCGAAATCGCATGCTCAGAAATCGCATGCTCAGCGGTCAAATTATGCGGCTTGCAAAGGTCCGAAAATCATACTAAGCGACGAGTTGTGCGTTTCAGGATTATTTTACTTGAAAAAAATCTATTTTAGTATCAAACAAATCATTTATCGGGTATGGGAAAGTAAAATTTTGCCTAATTCCTACGAATGTTCGAAGAACAATCACAGTCATCATGTTTTTGCAATAGTACAAGAAACATAAAATTTCGCCTAATTCCTACTCATGTTCGAAGAACAATCACAGTCATCATGTTTTCGCAATAGTACAAGAAATATTTTCAAAGACTTCACGAATCATTATTTTCAAAAAACTGAAAATGTGAAAATAATGTTGAGATCCACCAAACTGTAGTCCCCATTCTAAGAAAATCCTAGAGTAGTCGTATGAGGTATCGCTCTTGTCCTAACGATGTCCTGATTTTGAAGATATGAGATTAGGCGCCGTAGCATTTGAGTCCCATCGGAAAAAGGTACGTGCCACATGATGCCCACATGGATATATGATACAAGTGCTACGGTGATTGATAGAAACGCACAATCATGAAGAAGGGGAGACTATTCAGCATTTGGACCACCCTTTCTTACCAGTAACGATGAATAAATCTTAAGAAGAATTATGGATGAATTTTGTTTAGATTTGAAGATGTGTATGTGATATGTTAAGATATGTGATATGTTGAGATATGTACACCCAGAAGATTTTACTGGATTTGTTTTTTTAATGAAAAAGGTTGGTTGTTGCGCTAGTCACAAAATCCCCGTCCACTTCATCATATGATTTCATTTTTGAGCAGCTACGGTAAAACCACTTCTACATACACATGATTTCGAACCTGTAATTTTAACAGCTTCGAGGCATAAAAAACGTCCTGCTTTCATTTATTGTAATTTTCGATGTTAATGATATTTACTGATTACAGAAGTGCTGCAAACGCTCAATAGTCACTCTGTTCCTTATGAGTCCGCCTGGCTGTCAGCAGAAGCTACGTAGCACCTGCGTATCCATAGAGCATCGTTAGGCACGCCCATTTTTCCAAACGACCCAAACGCTCTTCCTCCGGCGGCTCCACTTTCAGGGAAAGTACCTGCGGATATAATTAGGAGAGACTCGATGGAACGAGTCTCTCTTAATTGTATCCTTAGGTGATTTTGCTGATAGATCATTAAGAATTTTTGAATTTTCACATTTTAAGAATATTACCAGATACTCAGGAACTCTGAAAACTGTACGTGACGCCGATTTGCCACCAAGTTTTCTCCAAGTATACTTGATGGCAATCCCGCGTCAACTTCATGCCATCCAAACTGACGTTAACATGGGATTTGCATAGAATTGACATCACCTCCTTAGTCCCGCCCCTGCATGATGTTGACGTCGGATTTCCACGGGAGTGGCATCACTTCACGTGTTTTAACAGGCTCTTCCAAAAATAGTCCCGAACGGGTACGCGCTTTCCGCTGCAGCGCTTGGGTGGACGCAGCGGTCCTGCGGCGGACATCCAGATTCGCGCCGCACCCGCACACATCTCGTCTGACCGATTGTTGCACTGGGCCACGGTCTTACCCAGGCCTCAGCCGGCCTGACGAGTCTCGCAGGGCTCGCCTTGTCTCCGCTGAAGCGGAGACACGACTAAACTCTGATGCTCAACCACCAGCTTATATACACCTTCCTGGGGACGGGTCGCCACGTGGCAAGGAGCGTGAAGTTTGCATGACGTCAACCTCATGCATGGGCGGGACCAGGCCGTGCATGAAGTCAACATCATGTTCATGAATTTAACATAGGTTTTCTGATGGCAACATCGGTTATCCGATGACAACTTCATGCATTGCCCCGAACCGATGCACATCTGATGCAGATCCCACGTCAACCACAGTTTTTTCCTACGAGCATCGGTTTTTCGGTACGAGCATGGGTTTTTTTGATACGAACGTGGGTTTTTTGCTGCACAACACGATCTTTCAAGTTCCTGAGGTTGATTGGACCATCCTGATTTCAAATATCTGCTACATTTTGAAATTGGTCAGAAAGGAGGGAGTTACGGCGATGCGATTAAAAAAAACGCGAAATCGCAGATATCGCGTAATTTCATCAAGCGACACCGCTGGTATTGTACTGTAGGAAATTACTGTTTCAAATCTGCCGTGATGTCCACGCAAAAGATAACAAAATTTTGGTGCGTCTTTTCAGATCTTACTTCCTGCCGCATCTAGAATACTTCTCGCAGGCCTGGAAGCCCTTCCTCAAAAGAGATATAAAGAAAATTGGAAAAAAAACCACAGACATTCAGAAGGTTACTTCTCTATGGAGCACATCCCAACAACATCTATTCCGAAGCAATGCCTTCATCAAGAGCGCTTAAAAGAGCTCGATCATTACAGTATGGAATGCCAAAGATTCTTTCCGCATCTTGTGTTCGCTCTCAAAATTTTGGGGCTAAAAGTTAGATTGAGAGCAAGTGAATATTGGAGTTTCAGATCAAGTAATGGAAGAAGAAATGGGTTCAACATTCAGCAGTTGGTTCATACTTGTGAACTGAACTCAAGAAGTCGTAATGCATATTTCATGAGAACCGTAAGATGGGTACATTGTTTTCCAGCCAAAGTCATTCACTCTCCTTCTAGTATGGTGTTCGCACGACGTTTGCGAAAAATCGATCTGTCCGGATTGCCTACTATGATCTCCAGTTGATTCCTCAGTCGAAATGTCCTTTACCTTCATTCATCGACGTTGATTAGGCTAAGATTTGCACATCATTTGTTTTTTCTTCATCAGTTTAGTTTTTGTATAGTCTCGTATCATTACTGTGCTTGCGGGTGGATTTATTCTCCATCCACACACTTTTCGTACTAACTATATCAAATGTGGGTCGTTTTGCGGGCTTCCTCTAGGTAAAAGCCCGGGGTTTGTATTTAATTGGAAGAAGCCCTTTAAATACGAGCTCGCCCCAGTATGCATAATACGATGGCGTGTCCTGGACGTGAATATTCCAAGGTTACCATGTTTGTTTTATAGATATTGGATAGGAAAATTACTGTAGTGAAAGCAATTCAAGGCGATTACTTCTCTCATTGTCACTTTACAAGCACAGAACACTCCGAAACCCAGAATTGGCCACCGACTTTTCTCACTCTATTCATATATTGTGTGAGCGAGAAATAAAAGGAGTTGCCAGTTTTACTCACAATCAGATAATTAGATTCGGTGGTTGCATATTTAGTGATTTATTATAGTAGACGTTTTTTCTACACAATACTTCAATACTTGTTCTGTGTCTGTTTTACAAGTACTTGTTAGGAGCACCTTGAGTGCATAGATACATAAATAAACAAACAAATAATTTCACTCGGTCTTAAAGCAGACAATTTCATGTTTAGGAGATATTTTTAACAGGAAAAAATCTCATCTTGGTGATCGAGCAGATACAGGCACTGGTGGAGGATCCCCGGAAGCAGACAATATTTAAAGTGGTGGATTTTCTGAAGATCCACTTTTTTATACGATTTATGTATAAATGAGGCGTCCAGATTCGCCTTCGTTCTAACTCTGATGAAGTTTACAAGCTACCATGACACGGTCTATGCACACCTCTAACCGCTAACAAAGAAAACAGCGAGCAAAGCTTTATTTTTCCTGAAGGACAGCACTGCCGTTCACGTCAATCCTTCTGTAAAATTGGGCGATGAGGGGCACACTTAGACTAATGTACCTTCTTCCGGTCTGAGCAATTACGATCTTTCACGAATCCACCGATAACTCTCGAAAGCAGGCAAAATTGGCTAGCAATCTCACGCATTGTGGTTTGGGGAGTGCGTAAAGGTTATCTATACCTGGCATTTGCTGGTAACATAATGGATATTTGCCACTTACCTACTGCACTATTAAAATGGGAATTCTCTGCCAAGAAAAGTGGTGTTTATGGTTCTTGTCGATTACGATACGGACTAGGTGAGGTCCAACAACCGATTATAACCATTTCCGTAACGTTCATAGATCAAATTCGTAGAATATGGTTTTCTGGCACAGTGAGTTGGTTGGTGATGAAATTCTTTGCCAAACGTCCGCCTGAGACTGAAATTTTGTCGCTTTGGTGCGTCTATATTTATGATACGCACTGTAGTGGCCAAAAAAGTCGTTCGTGGATCATCATATGCGCACAAGCTTTCTGTAAATATCTTCAGACAGAAAAGCTCACTGCACAATTTTTATTACATCTTGATAGAAACCTTACATAAAAAAGAAACCAAAACTGGCTTTAATTATCCCACATCACTAGACAAAATAGGGAACAAGGATCATCACTAGAATAAAACAAACATAAACAACACAATTGCTGCTAAAATAAAAAGAAGTTACCACAAAATACAAACAAACAAACACACACAGACTGGCAGTCCTGAGCATATCAAGGCAGGAGAACAGAACGAAAGGAAATGTATGGAGTTGACAATACCCGAACATGAGATACAATGAAGCGCTAGTGAAAGAGACCATGGAAAGAATTGGTTTTGTTGCGACTCGGAGCAATCATTGAGATTCCATGCCATAAAAACACACCTGAACCTATCAACCTGTTATCTAGAACGAGAAAACGAACAAACTGAGACATCGGCTGATCCCATCACTGATGGGATCAATGAGGAATTCGTCAAGAAATCATCAAGCATCAATGTTCCTAGTGGAGGGCTCTGTGGACTCGCCATCAGCTCCCACTCGAGGGAAGAGATCGAATATTGATAGTCCTCTCACGCTTTCTACGTCGTATAAACTGCTCTGAAAAGAAAAAAAACTTACATTAAAGAAGAAAAAAACTATCCGAAAGAAGCCAGGATCAGTTTTAAAGGTAGTATTGTCGCTCAAACCTTTACAGTTTACCAATGCAACATCAAAATAGTCACGAAAAATTCCCCACTCCCCAAGATTTTGAATCATTTCTTGTTCAATGTATTCAAAACAAGATAAGAAAGGTAATCACGGCGCCAACCTTCATCGCTTTGTCACCCCTAAGTGCAATCGTGATAAGCGAAAAAATATTCACATTAGTTTGCCTTTCCAGCTTCGGAGGCAGGCTTTCCGATGGTACTATTTTGTACGCGTATCGGTGTATGCTCTTCCTTCTCTTGGCTCCCCTTAATCCAGCATTAGGATCCACGGGGTTGAAGGCAACTTTGAAACTGTGTTTGTTCATGAAACGAACACACTTCAGCAGTTTCTCGTCGAAATGCGGACAGTGCAACGTAGGGCGCGGTCCTAAAAAGAGAAATCCGTGGAAATGAACGAAACAACAAGCAGGAATGGGTGATGCGACAAAAATTTGTATAATTCACTCACGAACTGGATAATACAGTCGTGGCCGCCATCCATAACAACTTTCCCTCTGTACAACTACAGGAGTTTCCTTCACTAAACAAACATGAGCTTAACCAACGCTCTTGCAGCAATAGGGGAAGGCTCAGGATGAATTTAAAATCAAAATCATACCGGGCTTAGGAGGGTTTATGTGTTCGACACGGACGTGCTCCTCGAGCCTATATGTTGTTGAAAATCGCATTTGGCAACCCTCAATAACACAGTGGAAAGGATTCGCACTACGGGCATGGCGAGTGCGGTAGTGATCCATGAGCCAGGAAATCTGTAATGGAGTATTCTGATTATTGCACACATACCTTTTCAAATATGTAACCTGAATATGAGAAGGAACTCTATCAGAAATACCTTGACAAATTCAATGAATTTTGCCCTATTTCAATAGTCAGCTGCAAAGTAATTGCAAAGTAACTAATATTTCCCTAATAATAGAGTACCATGAAATTGTGAGCTGACGTATAAACACAGCAATCACCGCATTTTGAGGATTTCAAAAAGATTCTAACTTTTTTAAACGCAGAGCCTAACCTTGAAAAGGTTTCCTAAAGGTTTTCTTAGGGGAGGGAAGCCGGATCTCTTGCCAGTTGGTGAGATGCAGCTTTTCACTACTGGATATGTGCCATCTGAGATAGTAGAACATGTCTGCTATATACTCACCCTGGTTAATCGTACAAATCACAACTGATTAGACACGGTGTCAAAATAACACGGGTAGGCTCCGGAAAAGTGAGACGTGACTTTCAAAGCACAACTATCACCAAAAATTCAAAGTGCTTGAAGGGTCAAATTTTTCGTAAGAAGCCTCCTACCACTATTTTTTCTACCTGCATGGGTTCTAATGTTGAGTCGTATTCTTGAAGAAAAACGAAGTATTAAAGGGTAACGAGCAGATAAATGGCCGTTGGTAATTCTGGTTAAAATGACGACGGGTAAATAGAGAACAGAATAGATCAGGACAAAAAGAAAATGATTACCCAGATGAACAATTACGAGAATAATTCAAACAGGGACTGAACACTAGCGACTTTTTTTATAATAGCACATAATGGTTAAATGTCTCATGCAGCGCTGTAAGGGATTAAATTCGCTATAATTCAGTGAGACGAAGTCGCTAATTTTCGAAAAACTAAGGTTATCATCGAGTAATGTGGAAGAACTAAGATGCACTTGAGAGGAGGCATTGTTCTGCTTTCAAGAAGTAAGAATACTTTTGCTTTTTTGCTCTATAATTATAACCTGAGAAACTGATTTAGAATAATGGCTCTGGGTAAAAACCAGGTGATTGTTTGAAAAGCTCTCAAAGGAATGT
Source organism: Ancylostoma duodenale (assembly GCA_000816745.1). Lineage (NCBI taxonomy): Eukaryota > Metazoa > Nematoda > Chromadorea > Rhabditida > Ancylostomatidae > Ancylostoma > Ancylostoma duodenale. The sequence continues at coordinate 28,235 of KN727266.1, forward strand.
GATTACGCCTATTTACCTAGCCTTTAACGAAAAAAACCAAATCCAAACGATAACGCAGCTGATAACTTTCAGGAATGTGAAGCGAAAAAATCTCAAGGAAAACACCAAACAGCAAAATGAAAAAAAAAACAAAAAAACTAGATAACTTCAAAAATCCCTCACTTTTTTCTCATTATCTCCTCTTCGTAGAAACATTGTGCAGTCATCCCATTTACACTTGATAGATTCATCATCCTCTTTTTCCTGTTTTGCCTTCGATGTCTCAGGTGTAAGATCATGCAAGGGGTTGATATGAAGCTGAAAGAGGCCACATAATAAGAGCATAAACAGTCATCAAATGATTGTAAAACCCGATTATACAAATGAAATAAAAAGGACCACAACGAGGAAACAACCATGAAAAGTATAACTAGAACGAATTGAAGAAAACACATACAGAAGCTTGAACGGAAAATTGTCTCACCTCAATAACATGATCATACAAATCGTCGGCTTTCTCATAAATATTCGCACAACCACTCCATAAGCAGTGATATCTTATCGAACCACCATCAACACATCGTGGCGGCGACGGCTCACTGCTTTCTTCTGCAAAATGTTAGGTTCAAAACAACTCGGG
>KN727267.1:15366-25615 GCA_000816745.1 Ancylostoma duodenale
GAAGTTGAGAATGTCCGATAGCATCATAAACCCTGTTTTTAGACGCTCACGGCCAGGTTAGGTTAGGAGATGTGGTCGAGTAGCATCAGCCATGGGATGGGGGGTTGACATCCAAAGAAAGATCGTTTCCTCTAGAGAGATTCCTCGAATATCTCACAGCTGTTTTTGTTGCAATTCGCGCAGGAAACAACTAGCGGGAAACTCGTTCAAATTGACGGCTGGCACAAAAATGTACCAGTTACTGTGCTTAACGCAGTGGGTTTCCATTGTTGTTAGTGTATTGGAACCACTCGGACTGCGGCAAAGAATCAGGAAGTGTGAAAATCTGCGGAGCGAAAATTTCCGTGGGTGCTGCCTTTGAGGTAGCATGTGATGCATGAAATTGCTGTTTAAGATGACCGAGGCTCTGTTCCACGCAGCCTCGGAATTTGCAAATCGCTTTGATATGACTGCGTTCTGCGATTATCTAACTTTGACTGTATTATACGGAAAATAAAATGGCAAGGAAATTTTACGCTGGGCATCTAAGTTACTTCCAGAAAAATTTTTATCAAGAAAGATTCAGCTCGGTATGCCGAGTCTCCTACAATTCGACCATCCAGTTCACCATTAACAAGTCTTCGATGTCTGAAGTAGATCCGGTATGAAACAAACTTTTTATAGGTTTAATATTATTATCACAAGCTTGATGTTCATGAGACTCCAAATTCTGGAAATAATTCACAGTCTTACAGTTCGGACTCGCGGAACACTCGTGAGTCATGACTCCGTCCTGGCCACTGTGAAAAAAAAAACCATAAAAATCTGTTTTTCGTCAAAGAGGATGGCACCTACGTCAATAGAATGGTAATCTCTTCGATAACTATTGAGACTACGTGGGGAAATTGCCTTAAATGACGTTAAATCTCACCTGTTCTCTTTCATGTGGCGCCATAATCTTAACGTGAGTGCCATCGATGGCCCCAACTATGGAAGGGAGTCCATATTTCTGCAGGGCGCGTGCCTGCGTCCTCCTTCGTGACATGTCTGTTTGCCACTTAACAAACTGATCGCAATTCCTCAAGAACCACTCAGAAACGTCTTTTGGACACTGTCGATTGGTCGACACCGAACGTGTCTGATGCGTGTATTTGGAAAGCGTTACTCGAAAGGACTCGGATCATAAAAGCCAACTGTTGAGCTGTTGTCAATGCGCATGACCTTCAAAACACATGAATAGACACACCAATAAAACATATGAAAACATAAGCGCCTTTCTTTGATATTCCAGATCAACTGGATTTTAGTACAGATTATATTGAATTGACCTACATGTTCGCCTATGTAAGACTTCATCCATGACATCCACGATTTTAAAGAAAGCTCTTCAAGAAAATCGATAGAATGCTTGCGAAGATCAGCATCGGACAATGTGTCGAAGGGAGACGATCTATCGCGATATATTCTGGTCACGCTCTTTTGTAACAAGTGGTCCAAAACTTCTCGCCTGTATCCGTTCATGCCTAGATACAATATATTTGTGGTTTTTTTTTCAACAATCTATCACCCTTGATTTATGCTGTTGGTACAATTTCATAGATGTAAGGAGGGTCGACGTGTGGGGAATGAAATTCTATCACTGGCGCTGTACTCCACGTGGAGTGTAGTACTTGCGTCGCCGGCGCTGGCGACCGTGACACCGATTCGCATCGGGGCGTCACGTCTGTATCTATATGTATCGTTCCATCTATCACCAACTTTGACGATCAGCTGTGACAACGGTGCCTATAGCTTGTGGCCTTCAACAAGCGACAGGGCCGTCGCCAATGTTAGCTATCGAACGTCGCTGTCGTCAGCAGCGGTGACGCAAGGCTCTACACTACATGTGGAGTGTAGTGCTAACCCATCATCGACACACTTATGCTCAGTGGTAGTAGGGAAAATGAATGCGTCAACAAAAGAAGTGTTCAAGCTCTAACTCACGAACTGGAATGGAAGGTATTTCAAAAACAACCACACCAAAATAAGAGCAGAATCAGATGCGACTCATCACTCTTCCATGTGAAGTGCTTATTGTGCTTCCCTCATATTTATTCCATATGTTTGTTTCGCTACATGTAAATTTAGGAGAATGCCTCTATCGATGGACCACGGTGGAGATGACTGCACCGTATCCCATCTGGAGCAGAATCAGGTTGCCTTCTTATTGCTCACTGCGGTTCTACATTCCTTTCTCTCAATCTCCTGATTCTGTTGTGGCTTTATCTCTCCGTTTCTGATGTTATAGGTCCTGCAACTATCTTGGGCCATCTGTCAATGTCCCGCAATCTCTGTTCTGTTTCCTTATGCATCTTCATTTTTCTCCTAATCCCCCATTCTATCGGCGTTGACCCTCCCTCTGCTCCAGAAATTCGTATTGTTCTCCTATCTCTCATTTTCTCAGCATTTACCCTTCTTTCCATTTCTCTCTCTTACTCGGTGACCGCTGCACATCTATTCCAGTAGTAGGCCGGTCTGCTTCCTGTTCGTTCCTAGTCGCATGAAACGCCCCACAAATTCTTCACAACAACACGATTAAGATCTGACAAAATACGCTATGAGAGAGCAAAAGAGAGAAAACGAGTAACTCGAACATGAGGTGAGAGAAAGTGCGAATAACAGACAAAATGATGCTAAAGGAGCACAAAAACAAAGAGCTAATATTGTAGTAATGTAATTTTGTTGCGTCATTACACAAAAGCATAGCAAAGGAAGGAATCCTAAATGAAAACAGCGGCGTGGAATGATATTTAAGCTTCCGAAACGGTCAGAACATCGCAATCCTTAGGAGCTCACATAGGTTTGCGGATCAGCGAATACTGAAGAAATAGATAGCCTTAGTCGTTAAATGCAACTTCAAGGCTCGATACCATTGCACTGACGCGATTTAAACATTTTTGAATGAGAATGTTTATGGCAGCTGTGGGTGACAACTAACCTTTGAGAGTCGAAGTAGATTTTTCAGGAGGCGGTCTGTTTCTTTTCGCTGGTGGTCCTGCATCTTCAGATATTGCGACACGAAGACAGCAGTTTTTTAGAGAGCGCCATGGTGCCGTGGGGTGACGTCGCCAGGCTCAGCGTAGATGACGTTTACCTTTTAGAGAGATTCCATTGTTTTATTCACTACTTCTTTTGAAGATTCCCTCACTTTATTTAGAGGTCCTTAAAGGAAAACAATGAAATGCAAATCAATTATTCCAAACAAAAATGCCAGAAAACCGTTCTCAACCCCTTATAATTAGAACGGACCAAGCTGCGAGCGCACTTTCTAACATGTCACGTTCTTAGCAAATTCTGAGGAAATTTCGCCCCCCCCCCCCCCCCTAAGATTCTCTCTACACGCCTTGCCTAACAGGATAGGAGGTGTTTGCCAAGCAAGAGCTTGCACAGTTCGTACAACTCGTAAGGAAGCTCAACAACAGATTTTTCAGTACTTCTGCATGAAATCATGTAAATAGCATCGCTGGGATCAACAGCTACTAGAGATCCTTTTCGTATGAGAATCTCAAAGACGATTCTAAGATTAGACGGCGCCTTTGACCAAAATGCGCTAATTGCTGCCATCTGTTGTGGTAAAAGATAAAACATCCATACAATGCCCCAGAATTCCCCCAGCAAATTAGGGAAGGAGCGAGCGAATTCTTAGCATACATAAAGCGCTGCCAGGCGCTTAGTAAACGGCATCACAGGGGAAAATGACTGTCAGATTCGTCTGCACTACATCGGGTAACTCTCAAAAGAGAAATTCGAAGCAGTAGGGATGAAGAAATTAAAGTCTAATATGTTTTAGTCGCGTTAATTCATTGAAACGCAGATGAGAACGTTATAAGCAGTTACGAAGTGTAAGTAATTACAAGTGAATGAAGAAACAAATGAAATAAACCGCAGCTTTAGCGGCGTCGATTTGAATCGATCGAGTTATGATTCTCTAAATTGAGCGCCCACGCAAATGCGCACGTGGCGCGGCTGCGGGATGATAACGGCACGTGCTGGGTTGAAGAGAGGACGTGCTGCGCGAGGAAACGTGATGCTATCGCCACCAAATCCAAAAAATGGGCGGGGACCTGCGTGTTCCTGCTGTGGTTCAACAGCTCGAGCATCTGAGTACCTGTTCAGGAACATCCGGTAAAGACACGTTCGTCCTCGTTCTGCACATGTTTGCCACGGCTAGGCAGGTAAAAGCGTGTCTCTTTATTTAAAGGCAGTCTGTCACCTCGTTTTCGTGTTTGAAATTCTTGCAGATTCTGAATCTTCTCGACGCGCTGAATCCAGCGGTATACGCAAATGTTTCAAAACTGCCTTTGAATTCGTATTTTGAACGTTTTTCGGGGCGGGGTTTGGAACAGTTTGTCGAGCCGAGTGGACGCGTGAAGCCGTTAATCTTATCGATCAGACAAGTCTAGACGTGTTGGCCCACGCTGCAGTCGTGGCGGGCAGCCAGCACAATCACGGACCGCTCCGCCCAAGTGGTGCGTGAACTGCACATTCGGACCCTATGAAAACGGGTTTCCGTCATTCTTATGTGTCATGACGCACATCATTGGAATTAGCGTGACGGGAAGGTCTGGTATCTGTTGATATCTACAACCTACGAGACGAGGTGACACAATGCCTTTAATGAATGTGTCGCCGAACTCTCTCACGAGGAATCAGATAAAATGGGTCTAAATTTGTTTCCACAATGTCTGCACCATCCCACTCCTCCATACTACCTCGTCGGTGTTACACACCCACAGAGTCGCAAAAATTGTGAATTATAAATGAGAAGTGCAAATGCTAATAGCAATAAAGTGATTCAAAACGTTCACGAGTCTGGTGAACAACGTCAAAACGGAATCCAAGCGACCGTTTTGCTGTCCCTGGAACAAAAAATCAGGAAACTTGAAATTTGAATGACAATTTTATAAACATGCCCGCCATATTCGTTTTCAACATGTCAAAGAACCCCTATGAACATGTTTTTACCCGTTTCTCAGCGAAAGCAGAAAAATTCAACGAAGTGAACAGCTTGCTATTTCGTACAAAATGGATGTGATATTCGTGATGAGTGTTCGAGTATCTCGAGCATCTTCGCACCCTCTTTACGCGAGAAAATCGATAGATCAATAAATCGATACCCTCGTGCAAAACGGTTGTCAAATTCGTGTTGAGCTTATTGAAGAACCCTAATACATACGTCCCTTCTGACCCTTAGTCATAATTATTGAGAAATTGATAAGCTCGGTAATCAATAAATATGAACTTAGGCGCCTAGCGCGGCTCGTTCTAGTGTTTTATTTGTTAGAGCACCCCAGCAGACATGTCTCTATCGGGCCTACGCCAGCAGTGGTAGAAAAATAAACTCAATAGATCAACACCTTCATACGAAATGGTAGCTACAGGCTGTGCCAAAAATAAGTTAACTACACGTTTTTTTTTCAAGGAAAAGTGTTCTGCCCTGAAGTAAAGCTTAGTCGGCTTGCTACAAAATTGTAAGCCACTGTTGACGTAGAATGCGCTACATCGAATAATACTTCCATAAATGGAGGCTATCCTCCGTTGAGAATTTCCGAAATGAAGCTACTTTTTTATCCGCACAGTTATCCGGCGCCAACACTCCGGATAACGGAGAGGCTAGAACCTACGGATAACCGCAAAACGGACAACCGGATACGGATAATCCGCTCATCCCTGGTGTGTGTGTCACTTATAGAAATCGCGGAAGCATTAACCGACCCTGACCGAATTTTGCAGGTAGACCCTCCAGAGGTCGGCGGAGCTTACTGGTTAACTTTGACTCTCATTGGGACAAAATTTGTGTGGGACAAAATTATGGTACTGCCCGCGCGCTATGAATTTGCTCAAATATTGGTGCATTTCAAGGTCCTTTCGAGATTTCTTAAATTTTTCCTATATTCCAATTCTTCTACTTTCTGCTCATTACATTTCATCTTTCGGTGTCAACCATTGCCCAATTATAGGCCCATCGGTTTGTCACTATCGCTTAGCACCACAACAACATTTTGACACGCAAGAGTTGTAGCCCCTCAAAAATGTGTGAGAATTTTATCCACAGAGTGGCACATTGTGTCAAGGCCCTGGTAGCAGGAGGCATTAGTTTTATCCGCGGAAGATACGATCTCTCAGAAACTCGCGATCACGAAGAAACTGTGTGTGGCCAACACATGCCGATGAGCCGTTTCCATCAAATCTTCCATGAAACGAACATTTTTGAGTCATCAATGGGGACAACTGTGAGCGAAACGATTAAAGAGGGACCTCCCAAATGAGAACAAGTATCACTCGATCGTGGAGCACACAAGAAGGTCCGTGAACGGTGCTAGCAAAACGTTTTTCAACTTCAGTCGGTGGCCTACCAACTCCTTCGGCCTTCACTCACCGGACTACTCTATGTGGGTGATTCCTAGGTTAAGTGTATGCTAGGTACTATATATTGGCTTTGGTAAGCTTGGGGAGCTTTTCGCAAAAACTAGATTGATAGTGACCACTACTTGCGTGCAGCAGACAACACCTACCTGACATGTCTGGAGGTCCTATATCGGCACTGATAGAGCAACATTCAAAACCAAATGTAGATTATTGTTGCTGTAAGAGTGCCTAACATACCCGCTTAGAAAGCCCCCCGATATTGTAGCTTCTCCGTTCAGGAAGTTAAATTTATCTGGTACCCATAATTTTGGCCCAGCTTGTAGTTTATGTATTTTTCATAATTTTTGTCCGAAGGCACTGGGGACATGTCTGCTAGGGTTCTTCAAAAGACTAAACACGAATATGATAACCGTTTTGCATGAATGTCGATTTACCGGTTTTACCGTTTTTTTTTTTCAATTTCGGTCGAAAACAGGCAAGGGCATGTCTACTGTGGTTTCCCGGTATGCTGAAAACGAATATGACGACCGTTGTGTACGAAATATTGATTTATTTCGGAATTCCGCACGAAAAAGAAAGAACAACGAAAAATTTTATTTAAAAAAAACGAACAAAAGGGGTAGGAGAGAAGAAAAGTTCAAATCTATTCTTATGTACATTAACCGATTTTCTTCAAGCACCAAGGAAATTCAATCTATTGCACAGCTATGCATTCAATGGAGAGATCAACATATGAGTTCAAATAAATTATTTACATTCTGCCAGCGAAAACACTAACTTCTGTATCAGGTCTCCGATTGAGCTTGATTGGAGGTCTCGTTACTTTTCGAAACAACCGTCGGTTTGGCTTCACAACTGAATTTGGTGTTGTGTAGAGTGCGGAACGGAACATCTCGTTCCTTTGCTATGTACAAAGTATGTTTTATTGGTCACAATTCTGCAGGAAGGGAAACTTTTGGTCGATTGTTGATGCAGTCCAAAGAGACAAATGATACATCTAGATCGCCAAACCACTCACAATTTTCTACTCAGTATTCGTGTGGACGGTAAAATTCCGGTGTTCCGTAGTGGGGTTGTATCGTTATCGTTGTAATAGACAGTGACAGAAACAATGTCAAAGGAATCGCAAGCTTGGAATTAAGAGAAAAGGTCATCCCCATTAGAAAAATGAGCGTTTTGTCTTCGGCTTCTTTGGTTTTTCTCCTTCGTCTTCATTCCACACTCCTGTAGACTCGGCGAACTTGTCGATGATCATGGAGATGGGGAAGGCCAACACAATGATTCCACACACTGATGCCATTGCAGCAACCACTTTCCCTCCTGAGATAGAAGATTACTTTACTATATAGCGTTGGTAAATAATTATGAGAGCTCCTACACAACACAACGAACCTGCTGTTACCGGAACGAGATCACCGTAACCAACAGTCGTCATCGTTATAACACCTGAACAATCCCTCAATGGAATCTATTCAGTGAAGACGATATGAACCATAAGAAATATTGAACAAGAGGTAAACTTACACCACCAGCAAGCAGCGGGAATGGAATAGAACTTTGAATTCGGCTCATCGCGTTCAAAAAAGTAAATCGCTGTTGAGAAAAGCATGATTCCTGAAAAAAATGGAACTTTACGAAGGAGTGCAGTGCTTTTTTGGTCAATATCAGAAGACTGAATATCATTCAAATTTTAGGCTCGAAAAATTGCGTCTGTGTTATACTTTAGAAGCAGTTCCACGCTAGGCTCCATAAACCACAGCCCATGGAATTTTCTTGCAGCTCCCTCACGATGATGAAACGCTCCTAGAAGTTCTCGACCATTTGCCTGTCAGACGACACCACTCCTAATGGATAGCGAAAAATTCATGTAAAGAGGTAAGGGAAATATTAGAGTTTAAGAGTGTAGTTCGAGAGCATTGTGGTAGTACACCTGCCGTTCCCTGCGCCAGAGAATGCGAATTTTTCGGCAGTAACGTAATATTTTCGAAGTCGGACGTGTAATTTCCTGTAAAGAAGAGAGGGAGAGGGAGAAAATAATTGGTTCCACCTGTACTAGGAAGGTTTTGCCTGAGAAGATAGCTTGAGAGCAGTGGGATAGTAAATCCACCGATACACTAAATGAATATTGGGGAATTTTGGATTCCAAGTAAACATCAGTCAACGGAGAAGACTCTCGCGAGCTGCTATTCTCCCGTATTGCCTTCATATCTCTACTTCGATGCTATCGGATCTGTGTCACAGCGTCTGCGTTTCATTTGTTCCACCAAACTAGGTATGGCGTGCAAAGGGTCAACTGAACCAAACTTCATTCAGTTGCTGGGCTGGCGATGTAAAGCCCCAACCAAATCAAGACGCGCTCAGCTGTTGGCAAGCGTATAGTCATTAGTTCTAGGCAGATTAAGCAACGGATATATCAGAACTTGAGCAATTTATAAGGTATATGGAACGCTATCTCTTTCTTTAAGAGCCTGTCCAACCATGATTTTCAGGTTGGCATTAGAAACTGGTATAACGTCGCCAACAATTGTCGAGTCGTCTCAATTTTTTACTCCACAATATTTTGGTAACATAGATCTTTCCAAATCGCTCTACGTAATACTGGCATTCAAAGTGGTGTAAACTGTGACATATTATGAGCTTCGATATAACCTCTATTCTAAGAAATATGCAATGACCATGTTTATGTCCTCACCATTATGAAGTTCAAATATTTTCAAGGCGACTCATTGAATCGCTAATCCTGTTGAGGAGAAAGGACTTCAACGCACCTGTGACTAGGAACATGCCAAGCATACTCAACTCAGCAGCGCTTTTTTTCATAGTCTCGCCGAATGCTCGCAGACCAGTGCTGTACCGTGCCAGTTTAAAAATCCTAGCTACTCGAGCTAGCCGCATCACTCGCACGACAAGCATTGCACCTTAAGAATCTCTTCAATATCATCCATTATACCTTCTAAATGCCAGATGAATGCCCCCAAGTCAGAGCAGTACAGTCACATTATGAGGAACAAAAAACAAACCTCTGAAGTTTTTTATCCATTGGAGTTCGTTGAACGCCTCGATGATGAACGGCAAGATCGTCAAAACATCAATCACATTCAAGGGAGAACGCACAAATTTTGCCTGAAAACTTGCATATGAAGAGTCAAGGAGTAGGGGGACCGGGGGAAGATAATGGTTCAATGTCATTAATATGAGACCTTCCAGTGAACTGAAATCCCTTCCCAGCGTGACAAAACACGATGAAAAGTAAATACGATTGTGAGTGACATTGAATCTCCAAAATAATGAAGAACAACAAATGAAGAGGGAAAGTTGGCTGGGATCTTGGCCTTGTGGTCTGGCTTTGCAAAAGTTGCTCCACACTTTCGAAAGTTATGATAGCGCGCCTTTACTTCCGTGCTGTAGATCTTTTGATTGGGAAGTTGTGTGAGAAGCAATTTCATGAGAGATAATTCAGAATGTTCATGAATTACTGTTGAAAGACGTCTTGAAATTTTCCGGATCTCATCATGGGTACTCGGACTCTTCAGTTACGATTTACGATTAAGGGCTGCTTTGGAAAACGAATTACAAAATCAAATCTTCATTTTACCCCCATTCCTGATACAAATCTAAAAATTGTATATCCTCATCCTGAGTGCTACGCTAAATGGGAGAAACATTTACACCGTTTAGAAACACAGTGCTATATTTTCATCCCTATCATGACCGGTATCCAGCCTGAAGCTGAGTTAATTCGCACATTAAGTACGTCTAGACGCGCTCCGTGTGAGAACTTTCATTTTTCATTTTCATTTTCATTTCATACGTCTTAAAACGTGCAACAACAAAGGAAAAAAACTGTAAATTGCAACTAGGA
>KN727269.1:0-19464 GCA_000816745.1 Ancylostoma duodenale
AGAACATGAACGTGTAATAAACAAATACATATGAGATCATCTATAAATATTCTAATGACATATTCTAACTTTATCATTTGTTGACTTGTTGCTAGAACCACATGGAATATTTCAAGGAGGCAAGGAAGAAGTCACTGGTATTTGATTTGGAAACTACTCATCCAGGGTCTGACGTTGTTCAGAAGGAAATTGTTTTCCTAATGACAATTGACGATGAACTGGAACCTACTTCAGTCAACAGAACGGATGCCTACACTGGAAATGTCACCTATAATTTCAATTAGGTTTGCATGAAAAAAAAAGATTAAAAAATAGAAACACGAAAAGGATGACAACATCTACCCATTATGAATATGTGTACAGGTATGAATGGCACTGAGAACATAAAAACAACTGCGCAGAGCTCTTATAAATTTTACCTGAACTCAGTGATATTATAAACTGTTATGGTATATGCTGTTGTCACTTCTAAAACTAACGGCGTTGTACCTGCAGAAACACCGGTGGAAACTAATTTTTGAAACGCTTTCACGAACTAGATTCTTAACTCATTTATCACAGTCAAATCCCTCATGGTGAAACTAAACCTAGCACTAGCGTTACTGATCAAAAAACCCGCGCGGGAAGGAGCATCAACGACACGCCGTTACTTATTTTCCGCTAGTGGAAGAAGGAAAGGCGACGTTACTACATCGTGACCTTTGCCAAAGTAGTCGCTTTCAGTAGGTGAGTTCAGTAGATCGTCGTCGAAGAGAGCAATATTCAACGGTCCACGAGGAGGGCTCTCTGCTAGCGAGATGGCATCATCGGCTGGAAAGAATATTGTCAAGTGAAGATGTGTACATTTTCTCCAGGCAAGCTGAATTATTATTCATTTCTTATGCAGGTTGGCTCAAAATTACGACAACAACACGTTTACTTGAGGATACCTGTTTTACTTTGGAGTTGAACACAGTTGGGAAGTAGTTTTTTTAACGTTAAACCTAAGCAAAGCTTCTGAGCACAAGCCATGTTCGATTTAGGACCGGGGCAAGAACAAGCTTTACGAGCTACTGATTTAATAATCACACGTTTAGGACCTACTGATTTAGTAGTCACCCAATCACACAGATCTCATCCAGTTGAATTAATGGGCATTGGCAGAAACAGAGGCATAGGCTTGTTCAAAAGAAGGAAAGAGAAATAGGAAGAGGTTGGGTAACAGATATCTACCGCGCCACGTTCTGCAGCTTCGGTCAGCGTCAGTATAATCTGTACTGAGATTGATTAGGAATATTCCGAGATGAACTGTTGCATTTCCGAATTCTATTAGAATTCTTTTTCTGTACGTCCTTTCTTGCCGTAATTTTTAGCCACCCATACTTACCTTGATGCGCTTGGTTTATACTTAAGTGCTCAATACATTCCCATTTCTATTTTGTTCTAGACATATGTTAGGTGCAGAATTTCACACGATTTTCAGATTTAGATTTTATATGTCTAAGACTTTCAGAAACCACTGGTCACGTACCCTATTCGGAAGGTGAGACGTTCGCGCTACCTGCTACACGCCTTCCACATATGCCCATACAAGTTCTGGGTTCGTTTCACCATGCTAATGCAAAGAAAACCTTATCCTCTGCATTTTTTGTTGCATTAACATAATAGAAGGTTCTGAAAATGATGTGGACGTACATGGAACGTACAGTGCCGTAGATCCGCCGCGTCCTCCTTCCGCACCGCCTGAGATCACACGTGACGTCCTGCTCGCAGTGTTCCCGTAGCTAACCTGCCGAGTATCGATTGCCAGCAGGACGCCACGTGTGATCTCAGGTGGTGCGCCTTGAGAACGAGCACGGATCTAAGGCATTGTACATGTTCGCGATGATCTAATTTTTTGGTTACAGGATCCAGGCGTCGATGGAGCTGACGAATTTGCGGACTTGAGCACGACGCGACTGCGTCGTACGCTGAAATTGCTATTTCGCACGGACGACGACGTAATGGGTACTCGAAGCGTCGAAGCGATGTTCAGTGTTTTCCATCGTATTTGGTAGCTTTACGGCAAAAAAAAAAACACTAAATATCGTTACGATTGGCTGCTACTACAACAAAAGAGGTTAGTGATCCAAGCAAGAGAGGTGTTTGCTCTGCTCTGCACCCTCGAAGTCCGCAAATTCGGCAGCTCTATCGACACTCACTGTACACATGCAACTACAGTCCTTCTCAAAAATACTTGCCTCACACTTGACCGCCCATCTGCTAAGCCGCGCCGCATCTCCTATGCATTATCATACATGGTGTGACGTGGCTAAGCTGACGGGCGATTCAGCGTGAGGCAAGAATTTTTGAGAAAGACTGTAATTTGAGGAGTAATAAAGTGGGGCTTATATTTGGTATAACATATGTGTCGCACGGTACTGACTCATTGATCTGACGTATTTTTTATCTAAGGAAGGGACCACCACAAGCGTGTGCGGTAGAGGCCTTGCTTCAGATGAAAGCTTCGCTCTGAAGCTCTCCGAGATATGGAGGTGAGACTGGTTTTCCAATATTTACGCAGCGAAAATTATGTGTTATGATCAGTAACTTCTGAAGATTATAAGCCTACAAAAACATCAAAACCGGAAGGGGGGTGAGAATGTTTTCAGAGGAAGCATCCGCCCAAACCTCCGTGTTTGATCTTTTGCAGAATTTTGATTCTGCGTTGCGTGAATGCGCGAGCAAGGACATCTGCTGGTCCCGCCACGAAAATATTGCGCGCACTTTTGCAAGTGAATGAGCCTGCATAAGCTGTTGCATCGTCTAAAGTAGCTAAGTTCACGATTACGATCGCTTTACACTTGTGATGCGGTGACAGTGCTTGTCAGAAGAAACTCTGTAGTCGATTTGAGAAGTTATAATTTGTGATGAGTTCACACAAGCAAGATAACCATTGCCTCTGTGCGCCGTCAAGTCTGTTCGATATCGACTAAATACGACCACGTCTCGTGGGCAACACTGTCGATAATCTCTGCATCACAAGTCTTAATTATCCGAACCTTACGCAGTTTAGAGCTTTTTTACGAACTTATCTGAGTTAGAACTAAGGCAAAGCTCACTTGGGTATGGTTTCTTCACGGGGGAATATTATTTGAAGGATATCAGACAAAATGAACGCAGAATAAAGTACGATGCTGAGAGGTGCATGTGCGGAAGGTTTGCAGTAGGCAAAAATACTCAACTATCATCGCTTTTGAAACAGGTCATGGCATCACTTTCTCAACCGTACGCGTTTGCGACTGCATGTTTTTGCCCTTATTTTAGCGATTCGCTCATCTAACACACGCACAATACACACTGAGTAAATCCAAATAATTTCACACATCCCTCCCTCGTTCCTGATGATGTGCCAGTGGTCTTCTTAGTAAATGACAACACTTGAATTGCTGATAAACCTCATGTACCCATGGAACAAATGGATAAATACATACCAACATTACTGGAATCCATCTCTTCAACAGTGTCACCGCTTGAACCAGATGTATCGACTCCAGGATTGTTCTGAATATATTAGAATAAACAGAAGTACAGAAGAAACAAATATTCAAATGCTGCGAAAGAGATCTAAGTCAGTTCCACCACATGTAGGCTTAGCTATCATTGCACAATTTCTGATCGCATTAGAGCTACGTGTTATTTAGTCATCGCAGAAAGAGTAAGGTGTTTCGTAGGGGCGAATACTGAACGGTGAAATTGAAAGATTGAGCTAGTGTTACAGCTATTTTAGATTTCTCACTGAAAACCAACGATTGTTTCACCAAACAATGAACAACAGCAAAAATAAAAAGAATGCAACACACCTGAGAAGGCGATGAAGAGTCGACAACAGCAGGAGGCGCGCCTTCGTCAGGCTCTATGTATTCGCCCTCTTCAATTTCACTGAGTGAGTCGTCTTCAAATTCTTCGACGCCGTAAACCACTACACCTTCTTCAGGTAACTCTACGACTTCTCCTGGTTCTGGACTGTCGTCTCGGTCATATTCGCAGAACTCCTCCATGCCTTCGTAGCTATCCAAGAATGATGCGTCTTCAACGACAAGTTCTTCCCCCTCGTCATCCTCCTCCATCACTTTGCTACTTGATGGCTGGTCTGGATTGTACATAGCAGCGACCTTCTTTTGAAATTTGAGGATCTGCTCGTATGAGGGGGCGAGCGGCTTGTGATAAGCGCGACAAACGGTCATTTTGTGCTTGTGGAAGTTCGCCGGGTGGCGAAAAACAGCTCGACAACACCTGAAAATATGTGAATTTGAAGAATTCATTAGGAAAAATAGTAAAAATGGAGATTTTATTGTAAATGGGCGATCAAGGAACATGTTATGAGCCTATGTACGACAAGATACGATGAACAGCTGAAACATCGATGCAAGCGCCGTGCCCTGCACGGTCCAATTCCAACCAGTCGCACCGCCAATCAATACGCACACTTTGCACTATCTCATGAATTTATTATGTAGGGACCGCTTGTTGCGGCAGGCCACAAACTATGGAGATAACATCTTTGGTTAACCCACCGACACTCAAGCATGACATTGCAGCTGTATTTCAGTAGACCTTTAACTTCTTCTGTGCCATTCTGGAGGGCTCTTAGTAGTCCTGCCGTTTCTATAAATTGTGATGTCAATAAAAGCCTGCAAATAGTAATATTGGTGGAAAACAAAATCCGCAGAAGTATCGCAAATCCAAAATATGCATCCTTCAAGTGGTTTTACCCATGATAATCCGCTCAAATTTTACCGCCTTGGAACAGGTTGCAGTCAACCTCAGCTTTTCCCTTGATATTTTCCTTGGATACATTGTCAAGAAGAGGTGTATGTACAGGGAATTAGTCACTAATAAAAAGAGTTTTGCATTCGTTAGAGATGCGTTTACTTATAGACCACTATCAGAATAATGCATTGAGTTCCATTGTCGCCCAGCAATTTCTGTTCGCTTTTCTGAAAAGCTCATCATGTAACGGATGAAAGCCTGGCGTACCATCCAGTGAAGTAGGGATTTGAGGAAACAATGAGCTGACGTCTTCCGTATAGTGCAATGACATTGTCTTCGCTTCTCTCGGATAGATTACCGAATAAAGACTTCCTGAAACCTCGGCGATAAGCTTTTAGAAGAAGATATGAAACTAAAGAAACGACACAAGTGCAATGTTAAAGCGAGATATGATATACGATTTGGAGCTTCTATGCCCAGATCGAACGTTCTTGGACGATTAGATCCTCAGGAAGTGCTGCCAGATGTGAAGAGATTCGAAAAGGAACAATGGATGATGGATGGAATGGATGAACAATGGAGAATCTCTACCTTTGATGATCTTAACGCTTGTGGAAATTTCAGGGTTCAACCAAGAAGATTACGGAGATTTGTGATTTTAGTGATTAACGACTGATGCAATACCAAGGGTGCTTAACCTGTTCAGATATGTTAAAAACTGAGAAGATCGCTCAGATTTTACTAAATTCAAAGTTGACAATTGATATTTCCAGTAGACAGTCACTGTGGCTCAGCTCCGACAATTCAGCATAATGCGTTTTTAGCAGTTCCCTATAACCACTTGGCAGGAAAATCTGAACTTTGGATTCGATTTTAGGACAGATTTTGCTTCGAGTGCGTCAAATAAGTTAGGGATTTGTGTAGGCAGACTCGGTTCGGTTTTGTCTGAATGAAAAGGATTTCCGGTTAAGGCAAAAACCGAATACCAAGGCTTGTAAACAACGAACGGAAGGTTAAGTAATCCGATCGATTAGATGACAATATTTTGACATGGAATGAAATGTCTAATATAAATCCAACAAAAAAGTACTTGCTCGACTAGGCTTGAGGCGTGCGTTTTTCTACCAAAAATGTGTTGCTATCCACCTACCAAATCAAGTCCCACAACGCTGAGTGCATTATCTATGGGATAACCAACAGGCAGGGAAAGCCCAATTATAATCGAAGCCCATGCGCATGCGCTTCACCAGTTTTTGGACAGACTAGGAGCAGGGCCGGTAGGTATCAGTGAGATTACCCAGGGTAAACGCGTTGATGGTCACAAATTTACCCACTGTCAGCACGACTGTTGACAGGTTTATCCCGGCTCAGGAGAATCGGGTTGGAATAAAAAGGGTGGCATCAATGAAATGTGCGGATGCGCAGGAGAGCCACGTTGCGTGTGGTGCAGCGCGTGTTGCAAGCCTCGACCACTGAAGTCTCTGCGTGTCGTGCACAGCCGCAACGCATGCCGTTAATCTGTGAATGCACCACAAGTCATGATTTCTCGACTCGACTTTGCAACCACTCCAGCTTTATCGATAAATATAATCGGTGCGTACTGCAAGGCATAATACAGACTCGGGGATTTCAGATCCTCAACAAAATAGCGATTTCACTTGTACAACGCGGAGTTACGCTTCTTCCGAAGACGCTGACTAATGGTCACATGAGTAAGAAATATTTCGAAACCTGTGGAAATTTCGAGAAAAAAATGGATTAGAATGTGTGACAAATCGAGACTTATTCTTATGAATACGCCACTGTCGTTTCTTAGAAACAAAGTGTAACGGTCCGCAGTCCATGCTTGCTCGTGCACAAAGTTTAAAAAAAATCACGTGTGCGCACATTGTGAAAACCCTTTTTACCCTGTGCTATTTTCTAGAACAATCCGTGAACTGACACAACTTCGGAGATGTGCCAATTTATGGATTTTAAAATGAAAGAATGACAAAGATGAGCAAAATTTTGAGAAATATTGAAGTCAGGATTAAGGAGCAGAGCCCAAGACGGCAAAAAGGACTCTGCTAATTTTTTGCATTATTTGTGGTAAGCATCGAAAGGCGAGGCAAATTTAATGATAACAACGGCCCGAAATGATTTTGATGGAACCCAACTAGAACAGAATTGAAACCTCGTCCGTGGTGGCATTCAAGGCCAGACGGAGTTGCTTCCCTAGAACAGCGCAGCTTTCTGGGTTTCCTAACCCAATCCTAGGTTTAGAAAGACACCTTTCTCATTGCTCCCAGGTGAAGGATCCATCCAGAACTGATAAGATGATTGTCTAGCGACATGCTTTATACGACGAGCGTGACCTTATCAGTTGTAATAGATCCTTCAAAGGCGACAAAATCCAGAGATGTTAGCAGCATAACTTTGAGTGAAATCATGAAAGATTAGAAATAGGAGTGGTAATTAATGATAGTAGGTCAAAATATATGCAAAACATTTAGCTAGAAAAAGTTGTTAAAACACGATGAAGCAAGCGAAATTTAGTGATGTTTCCGATATGTGGGCTGATAAATTAGTGCCTCAATTATTTCTTAGAACAACGTACGTATGAATAAGTAGAACAGGTAACCGTCTGAAATTGCTGCCAAAATAACCCACGACGCGGCGCAGGCGACCCAGATGCTCTCAATGAGAATGAATGCAGAGGCATCTAGTCCTATTTTCTGGTGTGTGATAAAAGTGAATCTTGTCAAGAAAATATTCACAATTCACTTTCAATCAATCAGTTTAGAAAAGGTCATAACTTCTCTCAGGACCGAGATAGAGTCACAGAGTTTGAGCAGAATTCGATGGTCTATGTATGCAAGGCATGGCATTTTCTGAAGCTGAAGAAATTTTAAATCTCACCTTGGAAATACAAGAAAAGAAGGAATGTGGATTGTTGCTTAGAAATTAAAATAATCTAGTGATTTGTAACGCTCTAATGCATGGCAATATGTGGACGTGAGCAAGAAGGCGCACTTCACGGATTGCTAAAGCCTGATTTCCAAAGGAAGTTAAAGATGCGAAACATCTCAGAGAAAGCAAATTGCATGTGGTTTTGATTTTCTGGTTCTACGTGAACTTCAAAATATATAGTTGAAAAACGTTCATTTTCAACTAATTTTCGTCCCGAAAGATTTTTTCATACAATGAGAAATTTGAGGATTCTAGAGAAAGAGAAGCACAACAATAAACCTGGTTTTCCAGACCGGAAATGTCAAACCGGTGCGCTTCCGGCTCTCAACGTTACTGCGCCGTTGAAGAGCGCATAGATCGGGCGCACCCGCACTCGTGACAGCCATAATTTTGAAAACGTGAAAATTCTCAACGAACAATGCTTGATTCCACGAAATTAGCGCATTGAACATCCTGATTGACTCCTACGCTAATTAGTCATTGATTTGCTGAATTTCCACAACACACCTTAGAGACGAAAATTTCATCGCGTGCCGCCTTTCAGTGGGAACAAAATGAGGTGGCATTACGATTCTTGTTTTTAAAGCTGATATTGGCTTTAATTCATGGCCTAGTTGTGCAAAAAACCCGCTACATTCTAATTTTTTACCATGATGAAGAAAGGTGCAAGTGTGTCAATGGTGCCGCAGGAAGGTTCGCGTTGATAGCGGCATAAAACCAGTTGTCTGGCGGTTACAAGTGGAATGCTTTTGTGCTTGCAGTTAATTGAAGCATTCTTCACTTGTGCTTGTGAAAAGTCTTTGAAGTTCTTCCAATGCTGGGGCATGGAGTGTTATCGAAAGTAGGCTTCATCATAGTATCCACGGATCCGCTCGGTTCTTATAATTTCTTCTTTTTTTCGGTTAATTTAACATTATCTGAAATTTTGAATTGCGAGAGTTTCCAAAAATGGAGGCCCACAGCACGCGCCACACCACTTGCAGCGCGGTCCTTTGACTGACCGCGCATCCAAGAATTTGAATGATATTAGGAATCTTTCGGTTCTTGTTCCGACATGTCCAAGAGGTTGTGAGGGACCTCTACCACTAGAGCTTTCCTTGATTTGTTGAGCTTACTAGCTCCGAGATGTTCCGGGGGAAAAAACCTGGAAAGCGCCAGAAATATACTTTGAGCTTAGCGGGGTCGATATCTACTGTAAACAATTTTACCATCACTACTGGACCATGCTACTTCTGTCGCATGTTTAGACAGTATGACTTCTTTATTACATTTAAATTCGCCGTCATTTTGACTAAGGTCTCGATGTTCCGCACGCAACGCGGTCGTGGTGCGGTTCTCACTCGTCCTACCACGTCTAACGGGTCTTAACGGGTTCGGACAGGAACTTCTGTTAGAACTTGTAATAATGAAACTGCTGCGTGCCTGGAGATGTCAGGACCAGTGTCAGCAACGAAAAGGGGAAAAAACTGAAATCGGATAAAAAGTACCTATTTCAGCTACCATCAAAACAACAAAGAAGCATTAGTTTAGGTTACAATCATCCTTGAAGTGTCGAAAAAGTCCTACAATTCCCATCTCCAAAGGGGCCATTATGGCTGTGTACATCTCTGAGGTATTATAGCTCATAGTTTTTTGTTGGTCCCATTCCTCTGAGACACTTCCACTACCCGCAATTATCCTTCGTCTTCAGTTTGCTGGAACCCCACCGATCTCCAACGCACTCAGCCCTAGTGGTATTTTTCAGTTACGGTGAGAGGGAATGTCCGTGACAGCAGCAAACAACTGATCAGACGTAATCTTGCGGAGTATTTTGGCGGCAAGTTGCGGGGATTTGAAGTTTGGTTGCTTTGCCAACGCTCCATTTTCAAAATGGATCCCGAGCATTGTGAGTTTCTTGCGGAGGATGTAACGATTCAGGTATGGCCGGGATTGTTTTTCTCTTTGATTTTTTAAAATTTTCCTGATCTGTTTCGCAACTGTGTGATTTTTTGTCCTAGTATTTTTTCAGAATTTTTACATATTATTTTTATTTATTCACTTAGTTGGTTTATATCTTACAGTCATGGTTTTTTTCACGTACTGTACATTTAATGGTAAAATATAGTTGACTTTAAAATATGTGAGTATGTCGTGCACACGGCTTAGTTCAATGATTTGAGCATTTGATCTAGAATTTCCAGTTCTACAATGGGCGTTATGAGCTAAAGTCATGCTCTTTCAGATTGTGCCTCGCAGGAACGAGCCCGTTTTGCATTTAGTATGCGGGGACGTTGGCCCTCTTGAAGCTGGAATTCCGGTTGAAGTTCCTTTGTGGCTGGCTGTGGATCTTCGAAGGAGGCATCACTGTGAAATAGTGGTACGTGTTATCGTGACTATAGTGCTTTCTAGAGCAAGATACGAATTTACAAGTTTACATGCTGCCTTTCAACGTGTAGTTACTTTTTTTTTACAAACAACTCTAAGAGATCTGTTCTCCAGTCTGACGTGGGAGGAGACGTTTGGCGCTCTGAGACAGTTTAAAAAAAAACTGTGAGTCACTTTTAGGCCTTAGAAAACGACGATTGAGTCGAGACCTTAGGCTGGAGAACAAATCTGTCCACCTAACAAACCTTGTTGACACAATAATGATTTGAAGGATTACAAAGAAAATGCCAAAGTCTAAAGATGAAAGAACATGGAAATTTTGAGAGATTTATCTGAGTCCATGTGTGGCTGGGGTGGGATCGGTGGGTTTTGAGGTGCTGGACACCAACTCTACAACCATCTGACGCCCTGACGTAGTAGCTCTTTTTTATGATGATGATGGGTACATTTCGAGAGCTCTTTCCCAGGAAACGCCATTTAGATACCTACTTCAGAGATTTTCGCTATCAGAATGTAAGCTTATGATTGATGGCTTATAAAAAGCTCTCATCCACAATTTGTTGAATTTTGTTTCAGGGATAGCAGTATGCCATCATCCGGAATTTGTTGAATTTTTAGAGAGTTGAACCAATTAAAAATCAATACCCTCAGTACGTTTTTGAGAGAGGTAATGACATTGGGATATAATAAAGAAGGCACGACACTTTTCTGTAATTGATGCATTTCGGAATGGCGGTGGTTACCAAATTAACAAAACAGTTATTACTGCAACGGACTCGCCCCTATGCATCACTAAATAACAGTAGCGGGCAAGCAGTGGGAGGGTATGGAAAAAACTGGAATCTCCGCCACTTTCGGGACTTATATGATCAGAATTTTGAAAAAAAAAGATCCCCTGTATATGTATGAAGATAATAATAATTTGGTTGTTAAATATATAAAAATAGTTGCTGATGCGTAGACCTTTGAATCTGAAATGACACAACAAAGGGTCGCTAGTGTTTTACAGAGGAGAACTCACAAGATAAAAAAAAACCACTGATCACTTGAAGTAGGCTGAGTCGAAGAAGGGTCAAAAATGCACATGAATTTTTTTTACCTCGAGTTTTTTGTTCCTCAAGTTATGGAGATATCGAAATCAATCTTTTCTATTCTTCTATTTGAGAAGATAGCAGAATTAACATTTCAGGAAATCAGAGACCTTCTCTACTAGGTGCTGACCAAAAATGAAGAAACCACGGAACACCTGTGACTGTTCTCGTTCAAGGCAGTTGTGCAGAAAAGAAATGTATTATATTTCGAGTTTTTAGCTCGCCAAAAATTGATATTATTGAGGCTTTTTGTAATATTAAGTTGAATGAAAGAACATGGAGAGTTTTGACGTGGGCATTGCGATCCCGCTAATCTTATAATCCATGATCAGTCAAAAACAGAACGCAGTACTCTTCATCTAGTGTGCAGAGAACCTACATGCTGCAGGAGATTCAATAGCTTCCTTTGCATGACACCTTTGGAGTTCGATCCTTTTTTTTTCTTGTTCAGAAAATGCAAACCATCCGTATGATGGTTTTCACTTATGACTCAAGCACATTTTACTAGAGTGATCGACAGAAGCCCGAATCTTATTTTTTCGATCGTTTTTGGAAAAACTAAGGCATCATTCGGAGCACATAACTCCCTAGCCACGAAATAGAAAGCCTCTTTGGCACAACTCGCAAAATCGGCAAGCTCATCCCAATAAGACCAATGCATTACATTTATTGTAAACCAGCATGCTTGGGAATATGCCATTTCTGTGATACTATTGTAGCAGTATTTGCTTCTTGAACAAATATTCAAGGTAGAAAATAATAGGCTTTGAGGGAGTTGATACCGCTGAACAAGGTGCTGTTTCAGCAGCTGTGTGACGGTGCCTGGGCTTCATAGCTCTCGTCGTTACATTTTCGCGGCAGAAATTGTTGTGTTTCAATGCTAAACTTGGTCCTACTTCTAAAAAACAAAGTTGGATCATTCAGTAGTGATTTTCGATCACCTTGTTTGTGTTCATGTATTTTGTCTCAATCTTCTCAGGTCCTCATTGTGTCTGATGCTACGTGAATTTTTTTCATGTTGGTTTAGCCGCCTTCTTGGTTCAATCTGGACGAGCTGAAGCGGCTTGTTGCCATAGAAGGCGAAACGGAAGGTCTTTCTCGCCTCCCAGCTTTCATTTTTGAAATTTCCAACATATTGGTACGAGCAGCCAAGGAAGATATTGTGGATGGTGATCAGGTACGCTTTTTCGCGACTGAATTGATCTTTCAACAACATAATTCTGTTTTTTCATGGTAGTACTTTTGCATGTGCAACTTGGGCTAGCTGAATGAATGTATATGATGTTTTCTTCAGATAAAAGTTTTAATACAAGACCTCTGGGACAAGCGTGAGGCGAAACTGCGTACTTCATCACTGAAGCTACTCTCGCAGGTAATTAATTCTTTTCTTTTTCAAACATACCTTTGCAATCATATCGAATTTTAGCATACTCATGCACATGTGCGGCTGGATGCTGTTCAGCCTCTTGAAGTAGCAGCATTACGGCCAAATCTTTCCGCCTGTAAACAGATTGCCAGGCTTGTTCGGAATGCCCATAATGTTCAACCTGATTGACTGTTACTTTATCTATACAGGTCTTCTCTTCATTATCTTTTTTGTTCCATGTTTATCACTCTTCAATTCTTTCAATTTTTGATTCATGTACAATACGCGAGTTGTTTTTGCATATTTTTATGTTTCGTTTTTGCATATTTTTATGTTTCCTTTTTTGTGTTTTTATAATGCCAACGCTATTTTACATTATCACATTTACTACGATTTTCAGAGCTAGCAGGTTCTTGACATACGGGTTTATGCTAGAATACATTCGATATTCATTGGATTGGTATTTTCTTATATTGATGTAAACGCTCAATAAAAAGGGATTACATTCATTCTATTGGTCACTGCACAAGATTTTACCGTGCAAGTCGGTTTGTGAATGATAATTGAATCATTTACAGAAAATTCGAATAAATCGTATACTTGGTGAAATAACTCGAGTTGTGTGGAATGATACTGTAATGGTTTGTCTACTGTTGTAATCTTCTTTATGGTGAAGCAAAAACGCACAACGCAGTTCGGTCAACTTACTAAAAGCTGGGAGTATACCCCCTTTTTTTTTCTTCTAACGGAAATTGAATCGGACTGTTTGTAAACGTTGCCCCTTATTCCTTTGGATTTCGTACTTATTCACATTCTCTACATGATTCTACGTATATTTTACTTGTATTGAGATTAGAAAACAATCTGTTTGCCAATTTTGCACACGTTCATCCTGATTCCTATTTGTTCCCTTTCTTACCCTCTGCCTAACCGACTGTGTCCGCTAAAGAACCAGAAAGTTAGGATGGTTGTTTCTGTGTGTGAAGTAAGTTCCAGAGCTGCATCTGCTTTTGGCCAAAGATAACAAATAGAGACAGAATGGAGGAATTCCAGAAAAAAAAAGATAAAAATGGAGGAAATGAAACAGAATCTTGAAGGAATTCTGCTAAAGATACTGGATAACTAGGAGAAACTTCTTCATATTTATCCTAGTGCGAAAGTAGTGTTATTTCCTCTGGTTCTTTGTTTACTTATGGTCTTTCAATTTTTCAGCACTGGGGCTTGTTGTTTGCACTGGGGCTTGTTGTTTATTTCTGTATGAATCTGAACAGATTTTACATAATGCTAGAACCGAAATTTCCAAATGTACAAGCGGTCTAGAAAGAAGTGGGTATTGATGCCTTCCTATGTGGAGAGCGCAGAGGTGCTTCTGCCAAATCGCGCGCGTTCCAACTTCTTAGCCGCTGTGATTTTTAAATACCTAGTACATTCAAACGGCACCATAAATGATGTAGATGTGCGAGGAACACATCGTTCCCTCATTCCCTCAGTGCGATAATCACTCCGTGATAAATGGAGGGTGCCACGTGGAATGTGTAGTGCTTGTCTAAACAATGAGAGTTGAGGGTCAAAGGAAACTGGTATCTTATTGTGATGACATTATGTATCAGAAGCTCATATATGTATATAGTTACTTCGCAGCTTGCACCTTATTTCGGGTCTAAACAATGATGAAATGTCTCAGTTCTTGCTTCATCTATACACGAGGTTGTTAACAAATTTATTTTGGCTGACGTTTCGGCAAATCGCCGTCTTCAGAGCCTGAAATGGGCGATTCGACAAGCCAACTATCCGATCAAATCTCTCCAGAACTCCACAAACGAAACTCTATGCTTATTTTTCACCACGCAGATCTAGCTCACATACCAATGCTCACCTTTTTATGTGACAGCAGTGATGTGATGTTACCGACCGCTCACTCTCTTTCTGCCCATCCTACTCACATGAAAAGAGCTGTCGTTACAAACGCATAGACTCCTGAACTCATGCAGTCGCCTGCTTTGCCTGTGGGGCAGACGACACAATTTGGCGTTATGCATATGCGATCGTACAACCGATTTCTGACCAGTTGGCGCTTCAAGTTGCTCGGTGGTATTTCTACTACCGAGACAACGTTGTTTAACGCAGCTATCCTCAGACACTGCCGGATGGCCGTGCTTACTTCATCGGAGATGAACGGCAAACAGAAGGGTATCTTTTCGGCGGTGGTAAGATTACGATTTCTGGGTAACACTTCTCTGCATCGCTTTGCCTTAGAGAAATAGCTTTCATACCCATTGGACATCGCAATCTGCCGAGCTAGTAGAGCGATTCCTCCTTCTCTGCCTGTCCACTGCACCCTTTTGTTGCTGTGCGAAACATGTTTGTAACGACAGCTCTTTTCATGTGAGTAGGATGGGCAGAAAGAGAGTGAGCGGTCGGTAACATCACATCACTGCTGTCACATAAAAAGGTGAGCATTGGTATGTGAGCTAGATCTGCGTGGTGAAAAATAGGCATAGAGTCTCGTTTGTGGAGTTCTGGGGAGGTTTGATCGGATAGTTGGCTTGTCGAATCGCCCATTTCAGGTTCTAAGACGGCGATTTGCCGAAACGTCAGCCAAAATAAATTTGTTACCAACCTCGTGTATAGCTGAAGCGAGAACTGAGATATTATCTGAATATGCCGAGGTTTACCATTAGTCGAACGTTTGAAATGATGAAATAGCTCGAAACGCGTGAGAAATCCACGGACACGGTTACCCTTTTCGTTCTCCTTCCATGTGATTTCAAGACATTCTCATCCGTGAGGGCCTAGAAAACTGTGTTGATGATACTGCCGTTTTCTGCTTCGTCGTGTTAAAGGCACCTCCCACCTCAGAATCGTTTCTGAGATTTTCACATGAAAAGAATCTCCAGGAGCTGCTAATCAGGAGGGTATGTGTGATTCCGTGCGAAACTGCCGAAAAAACGTTTTCTATCTCCAATTTTTGAGAAGCATGTGAAGAAGCCGGCAAGGTTCTATCTGAATAACTGACTTGGGGCGCGCCTTCTGGGGAAATCCGAAATTCTTTTGAGAGTCCTCATCCATTCCCTATCAGAATTGAAACTGCGTTCCATGCGTGTTGAGCAAAGGAATGCATGAAAACCCTGTAATTTTGCACTGGCTCCGCCCACAGGCTCCCCAATAATTGGGGCTTGGAAACCGATTTTTTCGGCAGTTTTTCACAAAATCACATATGCTGCCATTGTGATCAGCAGCTACTGGGGATTCTTTTCACGCGAAAGTCTCAAAAACGATTCTGAGGTCGGAGGGCGCCTTTGAATCAAATTTGTCTAGTTTTGCCGTTGGAAAGCGACCATGAGAACCATTTGATTCTCTTCTCGGTCTCCCACTTCGTTGAATTATGTGAATTCTGCCGTCACTCTATTGACGTTTCCCAGAATGATGACGAAAACTCACTGACAAGAGAGCAGTGTGGCATCATCTGATTGGCAGTTATTGTTTCCATTTTTTTTTCGTTGGAAAAAATCCCAGAAGGCGATGAATCAGCCACTAATAGGCGTGTTGATTATTAATATTTGCATCAGTCCTAGTTCGGGATGAGTAAGGAGTGCGGAAGGATTGTTGGTGTTAGAATCTGAACTTGTCCAGCTGCACAAACGCTCAAGAGAACTAGGCAGATGAAGTGTAGTGAGCGCAGCCCAGTAACAATATTGCAAAGCAGAGTGAAGGTTGATATAGCGACAGCGGTTCTGAAGACCGTAGGAATCATTCAATTGCGGTTTTTTAAACTTTAATTTTAATTTTTGGTATTGAACAGCGGAAATTTTCCTTGCTTTTCCACCCAATTCGGACTTCCCTATAATGTAGCACAACACCCGAAATATTTACCTAACTCATGCTCATGGTCGCAGAATATATGAAATGTGAATGAATAGAATATATGAATGAACACAAAATGGTCATAAAAGCGGTACATAACTAAAGCCGACATCCAGCGACTTATACTTATTCAAGCCTGAGATGGAATAAGATCACTACATCTCTCTGTCTACACCATTTTCCACAATGCCCATACACAATCATTTATGACATTTCACAACACATATTTATACTAAATCTACATAACTTAAAGAGAAGATTATATCGCTCGTAAGATGCAAGATCATTTATTAGAGGAGTAGTTTTCTGATCAATCATGCCGTGCTAATCAGCTCGACATCAAAGATCAAGGTCGAGTTTGGAGGAATAGCTCCGGGAACACCACCAGCACCGTAACCAAGGTCGGGTGAAATGGTAAGCTTGGCACGCTGTCCCACAGACATCTAAAAAGATTGAAAGAGTTCGGAGGCCTGATTATCATACAGAAGAACCTACTAACCTGTGCGACACCTTGGTCCCAACCCTTGATTACCTCGCCTTTGCCTATTTTAAACTTGAAAGGGGAGCCGCGATCTCTTGAGCTGTCAACCTGGAAACCTTTCAATCACACTGTAACAGTTTCCTGCCAAAAAAGTTCTTCAGGTAATCCTGTTTGCCCCTCAAAGAGGGGTGTCACGCCACTTAATATTCGAAGAATGAGAAAAAAAAAACTTCCTTTTTTAAAATATGGTATCTCCTACAGTCTATACAAGAAAGCTAACATAATTGTGTGGATCTACATGGAAGGAAACTTACTTTCTTTCCATTCTGGAGGGTGAGCACGTAATGGCAAGTGACCGTTTGGCCCGTTTTGGGGAAGGTGGCACCTAGAAAAGATGGCATAAATGATGAGAATATGGCAAAATCGTAGCTATTAAGACTATTTTGAGTAAGTCAGTAAGTCATCGTTTCGTCCAAAACTGAAGGCTTGAGGGGAAAATACATCGAATAGAACGTCCCGCTACTACACAACCTTCGTCTTGCTAGCAGACCCATTCGTTTCTTATCAGTTGCTACGCATTATCCATGCGCGCAGCCTTGCAGTAGTGATAAGGTGCGACTTTTAAACGTCACAGAATGAGCGACGATTAGTTTGATCAAGACCATAAAAAATTTCAGATGAACAGGCTCGAACACCGCAGGTCGAACGTTTTTCTATTGCATAGAGACTGGTCATAGTACAACCAGTGGAAAGATACGAAGCGAGAATTGGTCCAAAATCATGCGGTCGTTACAATCCTATATTGCTATATAGCCCAACAAAATCGGTCCGCATATATAGCCCAACAAAATCGGTCCGCAGTGATTTTTCTGAGCTTCAGTGCGGCGTAATCATCTCTTGCGAATCATAACCGCTAAGCGCAACGGGTAAAATGGAGATGGGGGTGGACTTGGTATCGGTCGATAATAATATTTGACGACCAGCAACCATAAATAGCGCGTATGTAATCTGTACATGTTGAATGAAATTAGCTGACAATCACCATTCCAGTTCAAATGCCATTTTTAACGTGAATTTTGAAGTGAATTTCAATGGATATCTTCATTATCCATGAGGGCAAAATTTCAAGCGCAATAGAAAGCATGATTTACCAACAACAATAGCAACACTGGATCTAAACAGCTTCCATTTTGTAAGCGCAAAAATCGAGGATTATATGGGAGCATCAATCTTCAGAGTAAACAGTGACTAAAGAGAACTAAATCCTGTGAAGCCGTCTGTCAACAAAGGAGGAACAAAGATATCCTCGAGGATTTGAGAATGTTAAACCGCTTGAACAGCCAGGCACCTATTCATGCAACCTTGAAGCTCGTAGCAAAGAAAAGAAACATGTGTGAGATCCATTTCTTTATGGAGACAGGAAACTCTGTTGCGAATTTGGTTCAAGCATATTCATTTTAAACAAGTGGAATATGAGTCGCTGGTCATCATTTAATCAAGGTCGTTTTAGGTAAATAACGGGATTTATTTGGTGCAGAACCGTGCAACACTAAAACGACTGCGCTACCTCCAATAAACAAACGCGAACATTTTTTTTACAGAAGCAATTAACAAATTATGCTAGCAGTTTGCTTCGTATGGAGTTTAGTGTTAGATAAATGAGGATAAAAGTAAAATAAAAAGGATACATTCTTACCATCACCGGCCTTGATAGTCTCGATGTCGACTCCCATCACTGCGTAGCCCCTTACCTAGAAAGATTTCATATTTCTAAGCAAGAACTGACCAAAACTAATTCACGAAACATTGCAGACGAATCCCAGAGAACAGAAGAAGCAGAGAAAAGGACAAAGACTAGAACAGTCGTCTGGAAATAATGAGCGATGAGTGGATAAAAAGTTCGACGAACGCAACAACGACGACCAGAAGGATCAATTTTTTGCGGCGGTTACGGTGCTCTGCGGTACGGGACCAGCGCCATCGCAAACTTGCTTGTCCTTTGAATTTCCAATGGCTTCTGCCATTCATAACATTCGGCGCTTACGGGATTGTGTCTAGAGCGCTTTGAAAATGTTATAAATATTCCCTCTTATTGTACAATCGCTGCTCTTTAGTTCTGCACTGCATCCCGGTCGTATGAAGCTGACTGTGCCGGATGAAGAAGCGGCACCCTCTTTGGAGTCAGACCACACTATTATGTGGAAAACATCTGATTTTTTCGTTCTGCGTAAATCCATCACAAGAGATGGAACATTAAAGCCGCGTATATGTGCGGCGAAAACAGTAATACGACATCTAGCTCGAATATATGAGGTTTACTGCCAGCCAAATTGTAGTGTTTAATGTTGACATACATGTACTTAAATATGACTGTCGACTAAATTACTTGTATTGTACTACTAATACCAGTGGCGGACGCAGGGGGGGGGGCGCCCCCCCCCCGAGAATGGGTCGCCAAATTTTCGAAATTACTTTACAATACAAGTAAAAATCTTGTATTAGTTTATTTTTACTTGCTTAGTTTTATTATTATTTTTAATACAATTTTTATTATATATTTATTATTATAATTACTATTTTTATTATTTATTTCCGTCTGGGTCCCAAAATGGCGGAGA
>KN727270.1:4346-28786 GCA_000816745.1 Ancylostoma duodenale
CTCCAAAGTGGTTTCATTTCTGAGAACCCGTTCAACCGCTAAAATCGGCAGACAGTGGACCGTGAAGGATTACTATGGATCCAGCATAAGGCTTATGGCATACTTCATAGCGGCGCTCTCGCAACCACTGTTCGGCCTCAACAGTTTTTGAAAAACTGCTACTATGCCAACATGCTATTCCACGAGAATTGTGTGATAAGATACGAGAATTTCTAACATTTTGTTTTCATAATTTTCATTCTCTTTCTTCACATCGACGGTGTTACTGTGAAGTATGCCATAAGCCTTATGCTGGATCCATAGTAATCCTTCACGGTCCACTGTCTGCCGATCTTAGCGGTTGAACGGGTTCTCAGAAATGAAACCACTTTGGAGCGATCATCTACATATTTCTCTGCAAAGACGTTGTGGACTCCGAATTTTGGATATTTCCTTTTTTCTCACTGTTTGGCGTCGCCGCCGGAAGAATGCGCCAACGCGCACTAGTAGGAGAACAAGTGAGTTTGTTGACACTACATCCCCGCTTGTAAAAACATGTAAATCAGTGATAGAGCAGCTAGGCAAAGTTTTCCAAACAGCATTTCGCAATCAGGATTGCAAACAATTAATGGAGGTTACCAGGTCTACCATGTTCTATCTTGGAAACGAGACCGTTTCGAGAGTGTGCACATCACAGAACTGTCGAGGTAATGCCCCTTGTTCCCAATACCCGAGAGATTTTCTATTTGCGCCATCTTTCTGAAAATTCGAATGCAGTAGTGAGAGAGAAACAACATAACCCCGCTTATTTGATAGTCTTTTTGGGAAAAGGGATTTGTGCATGACAGTGTTGTTTTAAAAAACTTCCTTTGTAGTTGTGCTTCCAAACTGCAACACCAAACTGTGCTTCAATAGAACGTTTTTATTTCTTGACAGCAGAGTAACTTTTAGTCATCACCAGCAGTTGCGTCGAACGTCTCAGACATTCGGGCGTTTGGAGCGCCGGTAAACCCCTCCACTTTTGGCCGATGCAGGCTTCCGGCAAGTGGTTGCGGGTGGAGCAGCAATACTTGCTGAAGGTGCGGATGGAGCAGGAAAATCTGCTGTGAGCGTGCATGAGGAAGAGTATATGCGGGTATTCCTGCACCCTTGTTTTTTTTTCTCCAATGCCACGTGGCAGCCGAAGTGTATGTAAGCCGGTAGACGGCTGTGAAAGCTTAGCCTATTCTCCGCTGTGGCGGAGACTAGACGAGCCCTACAGGACTTGTCTGGCCAACTGAGGACGGGTTGAGGCTGTGGCCCAGTGTACCGTTTGGCCAGATAGGATGCGTGGGAAGCGGCCGCGTGCTGACGCGGCGCGGACGGGGAATCCGCCTCGCCGCAGGGGTCCGGCTCGTCGAGCGCTGGCGCAGGGAGCGCATACGTGCCCGGCGAACTCATTTTTGTACTATTTTTGTAGTCACCACTTCCGATAGAACATGGACTGCCTTAATCCTGCTATCCCCGTAGCAGGATCACGGCTGTTCAAATGCAGGATAAAGCGCAACCATCGGCAGAATAGGCGCGCCGACTCCGCCCACTTTTGCGTTTCTCCCGCAGGTCTCATGCCGCGAGAAACGGTGTGGGCCGGTGCTTCAAACGCCCGAATTTCTGTGGTAGTGACTTAGATGATAGGCGTTTTTATTGTTGTAGTTCTAGTTCTCTTGACAGTAACAAAAACCGTACCTTTATTCCCAATGCAGCGTAGATGGCTTCCGTTCCACGATCCTGTATTACCGGAAACACTAGTCCAACAACAGTGATAAGTCCAACGCCAATGAGAATCATCTGGTTGTAATTTGGATGAATATTTTCTTCTACGACAGCAAACACATCAGGTTGTTGCAAAAATAATAGCCGTTCCGCGGTATGCACAAATAAACATTCCTTTCCTGCCCAATTTTGATAAACTTGAAGCGAACCTGTAAGACCTCTTATAGGACTTTCCCTCCTCTTTCAGTTGCTGCTTTAATATTCTGGCTAGCTCTTTCTCGCAGTTTTTCAAGAGTAGCGAACAAATGAGAGGAAGGATAGATGTCCAAATTTATCCCTTCTCTCATTTGTTCGCTTATGATTTCCCATTTCTAAGTCAAGATTTCGGATGGTGGTGTGAGGATGTGATAGTATTGCAATTTTGAGTTGATGAAAAATTTATTAAAGATGTGGTCGGCAACGGGGAAAAGGTTTCTCCCTGTTTCAAGGTAGCGTTATGCATCATACTATAATGCTCGAAAAAAAAAACTTATGTAGCAAATGTCGATGTTCTCACTCATTGCCCTTATTCCTAAGATCATTTCCCTACAGTAAATCCTTTTTCCGAGCTCCAGATGCAAACACGCGACAACAACAATTGCTGATCTGGATCATGTTGAAATCGCCTTCCAAAAAGCATGCAAGTTCCTGCAATCTCAGTTTTTGTTGTAGAGCACTATTGGGCAGGATCTGCCAAATTGAACAGATGCTTTAAATGATTGGAAAAGTTGAGTCCGGTTACAATATTAGGTCGTACAAAGGTCTCCGTGGTTTTTCGCCACAAGCCGTCGATGAAAAGTCAATGAAATTTCGCAACTGGTGGAGCAAGACCGACACGCAAATGGTGTGAAATAGCGGAGGAACTAAACATGAACCCAATGATAGCTTGAAATCATTTGAAGAGAGCAGGCTACAAAAAGAAGCTCGATCTTTGGATACCACGTGTACGAAAAACCGCGGAGACTTTTTATACGACCTAATACCTGGACTACATAGAATGTCCATTTCGGCGATTGATTTCGCAACAACCTGATAGGAACTCACTTCATAGCTTATACAACCACAGGCTATTCCAGTAGCACGCTAAAAATAAATTCAGTACTCTTCAGAATTTCCGCACAACAAATGAACTCATGGGATCTCATTTGCCAAACTACGCAGAAGTGAAGCGCTCTTTACTATAATATCCACTGCAACCGTTACGGTCTTTTGTTGGTGCTGATTTTTGCCGTCTCTTTGTAATCAGCTTGGCTACAAATTAGAGAAACTATCACTTGCAGAAAAAGTTTTCTTTATAAGCATAGAGATTAACAAGAGATGGAGTAGGAAATGGTCTTCTTGATTTGTTAACTAGCTCTGATATTTTCACATGAAAGATATTAGACTCCACAGAAAATTTCTTATTCTTCACTCGATAATGATTATAGTATGAAGGGAACTTGGCAAGCATTTGAATACTATAATAGCAAATAGCAACAAAATAGGAACGAAGATGACTTCCAAGCAATCCCTTTGCAAATATTAAGGAGGTAGGAAAGTCTTGAACCTTTTGACAGTTCTTTCTGCTTTGTTTTATTTTTCAGTACACAATGGAATTTGCTCAAAAATATAATAACCATAGTTAGTCATTGCAGTGTACCACCTAATGGGCAGGTCGGCGGTTCCCTTCTCCCAGACCTGGGGAGACGGGAGCCAAAGAACTCGCTGACCGCCCTTTTAGTACCTCCAGTTTTCGTAAATTTTTTCCGAGCTAGGAATGCCCTAAGGGAGCGAAATAAGTAGTGCTTGGATGGGGCAATGTCAGAAGAATAGGGTGGGTGGGGAACCGTGTTCCAGCTCAGCTCTTCCATTTCTTTACGGGGCTCCTTAGTTATATGGGGCCTAACGTTATCATGGAGTAAGTTTACAGAAGCTCGTCTCAGCCGTTTTTCTCGAAAAGCATCAGCGAGTTTCCGAAGCTGATTGGCATGAATGTTGCTGGTGACTGTGTGCCCATTCTCGTAATACAGTATTCCGCGCGAATCCCAGGAGCAGCAAAGGAGGCACTCTTTGAGGTGGAGTCCGCACCGTCTCCTCGGTCTTCTCCTCGAGGGAACCACATGGCACGTTGCGTATCAGAATCTTAGAGGACCCAACTTCCATCTTCAGTGATCAGATCTTCAAGAAACCCCTTTGTGTGCTGGTAGAGAGGAGAAAACTTATTATGGCTCGAAAGTGCTGCTGTGGAATCGTGATCAAGGTAAAGGAAGGCAAGCCGTCTATATACACCCATTTTGGAGAAGTTCCGACAGTGGTCTACAACCAACACATATAGATCATGAGTCCCGATCAATAATCGAAAGTTCTGGAACTTTCAAAAAAATCAACTCAAGACATTCTTCCCACCCTAATGTTTTGCTTCACATTTGAAAAACCGACGCCTATAGCAAAATATCTGTAACCGTTCAAATGTTCATTCCAAGTCTTCAGTCGTCTTATAATCTCAGTTCCCCAAGTTTACGCTTTGGCACGGGATTGAATTCTTTCTAGAGTATAGTTTCTAGAGTATAGTTAGCATATAGTATATAGTATATAGAGTATTTCTTTCTAGAGTATAGTTAGCCGAATGGTAACGTGGCACGCGGGTCCGAGTCAAAGCGCCGCGAAGCGGCGCTTTCGCTTGGTTCACCTATAAAGCTAATGAGGCCTTTGACCTCTTGGATCAATTACTGGAAACACTGAGACCCGATCCTCATAAAATAACTGATTTCGTTATAAGGAATAGGCTCATTTTCACCATCATTGTTGCTGAAGCCGAAAGTGAGGTTGAACCGAATGATAGGCAGGCTCACACTCAAAGCCAGCGTCCCGCCTCGTTCTGGGTGCGACCCCACCTCGTTTTGCGTATTGGATTTATCAACAGATCCTAGACTTCGTGTTCGATAAAGAAAATTAACGGCTTCACACGTCGGTTCGCTTCGAAGAACTGCTACAGACCCTGTCTCAAAAAATATAAAATAACTTCAAAGACCGTTTTGAAAAAGGTTATGTATACCGCTGTAATAAAATGTCGGGGGATTCAGAATCTGCTAAGGCTTTCGCGAAGTGAAGTTAGGGTATTCTTTGGCCGCAAATATGCAAATTCTCGGCCACTGGATGAGACGATTCATTCCGCAGCAAAAGTTTTTTGAAGATGAGGCGTGCTTTTTCAACACGGCAAAACTTGTTCAGTCGATAATAACTACTGCTGAGAAGTTCATTTTGACGCGTAGTCTTAACTTCTCATCCACTTTTTCTTGATTTCTAGCAAGGCAGCTCGTCCGCGTCAGTATTAAATTCTGCCCTGAAAATAGGACTTTTGACGGTTTTTTTTCAGATTTCAAATATATCAATAGAATCAGCTCGTAGAGTAGGAGCGGATTCTGCTGACATCTCGAGGCGACACACTGCCTTTAGGCTATGACTGGCAAAGTGCTGAGCGCGTTTGAGGTAAAAGCGCGTTCAAGATTCTTCGGAATGGACGACTCACTCAGGGGATAAAGTATAGTCAGGTTGATAAAGTACTGGGTACAGCCAGGCTGATAAAGTACGTATTGCCTTTGGACGTGTATTTCTATTACTGTGCTTATTTTTGTATTTTTTTCGAAGGTGTGCGCAATGCGTATTTTTTATTTTGTATTTTCAAAGGTCTGCGCAACACGCTTGCGTTGGATACCTGGGTAGCTTCAACAACACCTGCATCTGTCGTTCGATGACACGTGAAGAGCTCAAAAAATAAAACAAGTGTCTCCGAAGACAAGCTCACGAAGTGAATGC
This sequence comes from Ancylostoma duodenale, assembly GCA_000816745.1. NCBI lineage: Eukaryota > Metazoa > Nematoda > Chromadorea > Rhabditida > Ancylostomatidae > Ancylostoma > Ancylostoma duodenale. The sequence continues at coordinate 9,912 of KN727270.1, forward strand.
TAAAATACATCACACCGCCGAAGTCTACCGATGTTTTGATATTCCAAAAGTCGAATTCAGGGTGTACCTTCACTGCGGTAGGCCGACTGCATCACTGAGGTCTCTGGCAAGGCCCGGTCCTTCCATTTGAGGCACCATACGGCTACCGGTCAACACTTTCAACGACACCGGTATATCGGGTAGGTCGCGCACACTAGTGGGAAAACCTGGCAAGCTGGTTTACATGATTACAAAGAACAACAGCTAGGTATAATGTGAGGTCGTTAGGCTGGCAACTTTAATATAGTCCTCGATTCTCTATTGTGCTGTTAGCAACGCTTTTTCGGGCATGCTTCGAAGTAGGAAAAATGTTATGTGGCTCCGACAACCATTCACCCACTTATACACTAAGACTCGTAGGAGGGGGTTTTAGGTGACAGCGAGCGTGTAGATCAAGGGGTCAAAATAGGTCTAACGCTGGCACAGATGATTGATCAGTAAATACTTGGGTCCTTCATCGTATTTGATACCCGGGATGTGCTGCTCCCATCAATTCGACTGCAGGAATTTTCCACCGTCACAGTGCTTTCATTCCTTATGCAATAGGCTTGGTGGATTCTCCTGCATTTCAGCTGCCCAGTTTCAAAAGCTTAAACTGTGCTTCCTTCGTCCAGTTCTCCCCACGGCTACGTACATACATATCTGCAAGGTTTGTTTGAACTGAAGATGACCGGCATCGCTTATGAAAGTGTAAAGATTTCAGCACCGAAAACATGATTCAGCCCCGCGTAAAATAAACGTTCGCCCTATTCCCCAGACGCGTGGTGTTTTCTAAATTTTTGAACAGTGATCCGAACATTCCTTTCATGATCATAATGGCGCTTACCTCTCCACCTGCATCTTCTCTTCCAGATTTTCCGTCACTACTCACAAGACTGAAAGCTAGATGTTTTGCTTTATGAAAGGCTGCGGTCTCGACTGCATAAATATCAGGTTAGTGCATAACTAATGAGGCTTTCTTTGCGACTTCTTTTCTCGATAAGAACTAAAGCTTTTCAAATGGTTTTTCCATGGAAACAAACCTCTTTTTCCGCTTAGTGCTTAGGAGTGCGAGGACGAAAGCTTGACAACAAGGATGCTGTCCGCTTGACAACAAGAATGCTGTTCATTATGGACCATTCAACCATGGTATTCCTTCTTAAGGGGCTCAGAAAAGCATGAAGATGGGCCAAATGGGTCAGCAGGAACTCTCAGACAGAAACAATTTCCACCGATTTTTTGTAGTAAAACGAGCAGGCTCCATTTCTGAGGAATCTCGTCAATCGAACCTCCTTCCCTTCCACGGCTGCCAAAAGTTCCTGGTCGTCAAAAATTGATCGTAGAGCTCTTCCTGCTTCATCTGCCGGATTGGTGGATACGATTTTACATAGCACCATCAGTAATTGAAAGGCGAGGATCATTTGAGTGAAAAAATCGTTCAAGAAGCGTTGTTTTTTCACGAGAAAATTAGTTGCGGAGAAAACCGCATATATTTTGCACCAACCTAATAGAATAGTAATTTTGTTCTCTGCAGGGAAAAAAAAACTTGGACCATGTTCCATGGATAAGTTGTAGTATGAAAGGGGACTGACAGTTTTGTTTGCTACCACTGCCTTTCTCCTTGATAAAACTTGGTTTCCATACCGACTTCACCCACTATACCTAACTACTCCCGCTCCAACTCGACCACTCTTTTCTCAGAGAGCGAAACGGAGGCTTTTAGACTCGCGCATCTCTATAACGAAATTGATTGATGTATTCGTGTTTGTCACTGCTGGAAACCTAGGGCTACAGTTAAATCTTGACGGGAAAATTTATTATACATATTCGTAGATTTAGCGCTAGGGTAAAAGCGAATGTTGCGTTCAATTTAGTCAAATCCTACTCTTATGTTCATTGGTGATACATTTCGAGAGGTTTGTTTAGCAACCTGCCAAATGCATCGCCACTCAAAACTTGCCATTTGTATCGCCAACCAAAGCTCGTCGAATGTACACGCGAACCTTATCAGTTGTATCGTCAAAAAGAAGGGTCATCAACCGCGCAAAAATTTCAATACCATCAGGAATCGTGCCATGATACCACATCAGGAATCGTGCTATACCAATCTGCGGTCTGCTGCATTACAGGGGTACCAAAAAGTTTCCGGCCTGGACCACTTGCGGGCTAGCTACCGCAATGAAATTTTGAAGGAAATAAATGTGCGTCCCTCGAGGACCAAAACACTCTTCATCTTGTCATTTTATCAGACTTATCCAATTTTATAAGAATTTTTATCAATCAAATATAACCACAGAACGTAGACTCTTTTTCGTTATTTGTTTCGCTGAAGAGCCATTCCATATTTTTTCACGGATTCTAGTAGCTAGTCCCTCGACCACATCTAAGAACCGGCTGAATTGGCGAAATTCATTCGCATTGTCATGAAGTACTACAATTTTGTGAAAAAGGTCTCATTGAAGAGTCAGAATTCCATGGTAGAATTTCTGCAGTCATTTTTCTTGGCTCGTTTCCGAAAGGGGTGGAACAAAGTAGCACTATAATTATCCACTTCACTGGGATTTACGTACAGGTGATTAGGTGACACGATCTTTTCTTTACCGCACAGAACTTTGGGTAAGACCTTTTCACCGCTGCTTCCGTGTTCGATCGCACTGCTCTCAGAGGTCTGCCCGTCCTGACCCATTACTCCATGCTTGAGACTTCATATCTTGGCAGTGAATTCGCCATTTACCTGCAGTCAAGATATTACAGAATGCCTTTTTTTCGCTTCCTACAAAACACCGAAAATCTTCTTTGAATACTCAACTGGAATTTTCTTGTCGAACGCCGGAAAGGTTTTAGGGACTCCATGTTCTGCCAACGTTAAAATCATTAGATGGTAGCTTAGAAAACTTCCAAAGGAAGTTTTGAATAGCTTAGATCCTCGCACACTTTCTGCTCCTGAAGTCTCTCTGCGATGCTCAGTAACTTTTCCTACAGTCGCAGTAATCTGTTTTTGCCTGTCTCTTCTAAATGATCAGAGGTCGCTCCGTTTCTGACCGATTGTCACTCCAATAAAAACGTTGAGTTCCAAAATTCTATGCGAGAATGCTGGAAGACTTCCTCTTTGTTCCAAATTTAGGGGCGGATTTAGATTTTGTCCAATACGCTTCGTTTACAAAACAAAAATTCGTGGGTTGCTTCTCGCTGGAAACACATTTTTTGACCGAGAACCATACGTTGGCTCGAATAAAATGTTCTTATTTCTGGGAGGTCTAATGAAATCTCATGAAACTTTGCAAACTGACATGAAAGGCTTCACCCTACACGACGTTCTCAAACCTGTACAGAGATATGGAGCAGGCGAGCGGAGGCCGGAAACTTCTTGATACCCCTGTACCAGCTGAGCCATCCGGGTCGACACCGACGATGGCTAATCCTCCAACTAAGAATGAAATGAATATCTCATCAAAACACCCATAAAATGTCTCAGACAAAAATGTCAGGACATGCGGAGGACGATAGCCCTCATTCCTTAAGAAATTTTATTGGTCATGCGGTAACCGCCTGCTTCGGAACATGCGGAGGACGTAGTCGAGGGGTGCGATATAGGCCTGAAAAACTATCGGGACTTGCGGAGGACGTAGTCGGAGGTGCGACTTACCCCCGAACACTGATAAAAGCCTCGGATGGGTGCGGAGGAACATGGCAGGTATCCCGAGAACCCCTGAGGTCTGACATCACCGAGCAGTGAGTTCTTCCTATTTTCCCACTTCTTTTTGCTCTGCACTCCGTCCTTCTTCTATAGCAAAGTATAGTAGCCTTCTCATTGTCACATTCACTCAAAAAAAAAAGCTGGCAATCATCGGTATAGCTTCTGCAGTCTCCCTTTTACAATGCGAATTCATAAAGGTCTACGAATTGAAGGTATCCGTGAATTGTAATCTAGCCAGGAAATGTGTGATGCTTGCTCAGATTACGGGACAAGTTGCTTGGCCAGTTCACGGGTAACGCTAGGAAATTTCTGTTGTCGCTTAATTTTCTGTAGTCCGAGGAGATTCAGAGCTGCAGCTCATGTCAGGCGGTTGTGTTTTTCGAATTTCTCCTATAACGTCGAAAATTACGCAGTTTTGCAATCGAAGATTTTTCCTACAATAAAATACGAGTCAAAACATGATGCAAGTACCGACCGCCGTGAGAGAACGCTCATAGTTAGAGTGACCAGTTTTCAAGGCAATGGTTGTAGCATAAGGTGGATAGTGCCCACGAAACCAGCATGGGATTGTTTGTCTTTGCGATTTTCGAACTTGGATTCCCATGTTTTCGTGGGACATTACGTTGTTTGAGACTATGTTATGTTACTTTCTGTGGACGTCCGAGGTGAGGCCTGAACAGTTTTTGGTGATGCCCGAACAGTGTCTGGGTGTAGACTGTCTGGGTGTAAACTGGACCCGGGTGTTCGCAGCTGCCTGTGAAAAGCCACACGGCAAAGCACAACTTGCTTCTTGTAAGCCATGAGACATTTCCTCCGGGAGGAAACATCTTCGCCCACATTTGCGCTTCAAATTAGAAGGTGGGCTAGCCTTTTACGACTATTTCTGGCTAGAGGTCACTTATCCGGCCTCGTTCGGGCGTTTCATTTCCCACAGCTATTTAACATTAAGGAGTACAATTTGTAATACTGATAAATCCAGTCAAAATTCCTAAAATGCTCACTGTCGTCATGAATCCATTTCTCCTCACCACGCTTTAAACGAGGAGTTAGTGAAAGTGATTGTGAAAAGTGAAGGAAAGTGATGGTTATTTCATGAGATGTCGCCAGCGGCCCCTGTGCAAAAATAATGAAGAATCCATGAGATCCGTGTAATAGACGATGCAGTCAAAAGCTTTCGCTGGAAAGTGCTGAAACCTCCATAGCCCCCACCGAGGCTACGTTTTCAACGTTTGGCCCTGATCGGTGTAGATAGGGCACTGTAACACTCCTTTCCATTGGAAATGCACTGCGATAAGAACATTAGTGGATGCCTCGACTAGTCCCTCGGTTGTGAGCACTGATGGAGCAGAGGTAAAGCAGCGGACTGGAACTCAATCGAAGAGCAATGGTAAATGATCGGTGGGTCAAAATCTCCGAGCGGCGCTGGGAGTGATAAGTTTTGTTCAGAAACTCCATTTCGGGACATGCGGAAGAGCGCATCGGGACTTGCGGAGGACTGAATCGGGACTTGCGGTCTATAACAGACCGGGTCTCTTGACCATGCCCTCCGGGTGCCCTGCAGTAGTCCTACGCATGTATGCGATACTTTGTCTGAGGTATCGCCAGGCAAACCTTGCCTTTTGCGTCGTCAAACAGGCTCTTCCCTCATTCTCCCGTAAAATGTTCCCGTAAAATGTATTGCCAAACACATTCTCTTGCCAAATGTATAGCCACCAATGCAATTCTTGATCTTCAACTCGTTCCTCTCACATTCAAATCTGCATGGGGAAGTATGGTGAAATCTATGCTATGCACATCTTCGCTCCTATATCTCGAAAATGCTGATCTCTACGAGGGTGCATCTTCCGTAGAATTACTGGGACCATTCTTCAGGGATCGACACTCAAAATCTCGGATGTGAAGAATATCGTGGGTGCTGCTTTTCAAACCCCACTCAGAGTTTTGCTGCCGAGCGTGTTCTTCCTGGGCAGCATGAGCGGGGGAGGGAAGGAGAGAAAGGCGGAGTGAGCATCAAACATTTGCCGCTCAGCGATCTCGCGGAGCTAGAGTCGTCATTGAGAGTCCCGTGGTTTGCGGACGACGACCGCTTCTGTGGACTTATTGACCTCTAAAAAAAGCGCCAGCTCGTCAAGATTCCATTACCTACGGATCTTCAGTCGAGTAGGAGGACCAGATTATGTTGATATCCAGAACCAGGAAATGAGGTGGAACACTACCTTCAAAGGCAGTGTCTCACCTCATGGGTGTTTTCGCCCGACTACGTAACCGAGTTCATAACAAGCACACTATTGGAATCGGAGCGTCGAGTTTACCCTTCATGAGGTGAGGCGCTGCCTTTAAGATCAATAGAAAACTCACGACGGATCATATCTCATACTAGTCATCATGATTGAAACAACACCTCACTAGCCAACTAGGAAAAGTGAAAGAGACACCCACCAACAACCCGACACGTATTGTGTTATCAGCTGAATACACATATGCATAAGCTACATTTATAATACGTCGGAGTCCGATCCGGTCGGATAACAAAAGATACGCATTGATCTTCGTTATCCGACGATCGATATGTGTCATTTGTTATACCATCTTATCGGACTCCGACGTACTATGAATGAAGCTACATACTCAGACACTTGTATCGGACGATCCGCCCCGACCACTCAGGCAATTTTAGCGGGCCTTCCGCGGGCGGATTCAGGCCCAGCGGCCGGCCCGCGTGCCATTTTAGTGGGCGGGGCTTGTTCGCGGCCTGCGCGCGTGCCATTTTAATGGGCGGGGCTTGTTCGCGGCCAGCCGGCGTGCCATATTAGTGGGCACTGCTTGCTAGTAGGCCGCCCACGCTTACGTCTTTTGCGGGTGGGAGAGCAGGAAGGAGGGCGCAAGGTTCTATACCATTTTTAAATACATTTTCTTGTTTTGTTAACACTCTGCCATTGCCCATTTGGACATATGACTATCCTATACATCTATCTCTTCTAGCCTTTCTGAGTATTGCCGCTGCGACAGCCGCCTGAGCATAGGCCAACGAGGCCGCAACGGCTTCGCTGCGCCAAGGAGTCGACACAAGAACTAGCCTACATTTTGTTGCGTTGCCGCCCAGCGGCGTGGGGAAATGAATAGCTGTGTTCATAATTTTTCGCGAGGCGACGGCCACGTAATGTGTAACGCGAGGGAGAACGAAGCCGTCGCGTAGACAGCTGCGTCGTGCCTGACTTCGCAAATTATGTTCTAGGTCCAAACAGCAAGAAAAACAAGAAAATTACGGCTGTGTTTTATGGACTGTAGTCCGACACTTCAGGTTCTAGGCATAAGCAGCAAGAAAAGCAAGGGAACAATGGCCAACTGCAGTCTGAAACATCGGCTAAATGATCGCGTGGCGTCGGCTAGCAGCTGCAACGTTAATCGCGTCGGTCGTTTTTAAAGAAAAAGGTATAAACAGGATCTGCAGGAGCAGCAACCTCACGTCGCGACTCGCGAAAATGAACATCAACTACTACTACGCGGCCACTGCACCGCGTGCATCCGCTCGGAACCAACCGGTTTTGAGCGGCTTGTTCGTGTGCGAAGGTCGCGTCGCGTCCTAACGAAGAACGAACATAGCTAATATGTGAGGAAGTTCTTGTTTTAACGGAAATTTTGCCGCTCGGCGGAAGCCTCTGCCGCGCAACCACTTTTCCGCGGTATCGCCGCAACAGTCGCAGCAAAGCAATGTGGAAAACTCAGTACGTTTAAATAAAAGGTACTACAATGTAAACATGTTTGTGCCCAATTTCGAATCAGTAGTTCGTCTGAAGCTTCACAGCGCGCTCCTCACACCAATTCACCTGCAGATACCACAAGAGTGATAAATCACATCATATCTCATCACAAAGCCTGACGAACTCTCATTCCATTCGCTCGGTAGCGTCAAAGGTGGTTGCTGAGAACTTTTGTGAGTTTAATTGTGGTTTTGCCACAACCAAAGTCGCGTATGGGCTAGCATGGACCTGCGGCACCACGCACTGGTAAATACGAAAAGATCTGTCGATATCAGGTTTTCTCACTTTTTGCTTGTGAATTCATAGTGGGTGTAATTCGTCGTTGAAAGGCAACTTTTGCAAGCACACCTAGCACACCATTAACGCACAGTGCAAGCACACCTAACTTTGCCGCGACGACATCGCGGCAAAGTTAGGTGTGCTTGCACTGTGCGTTTAAGTAAAGAGTACTATAAGATCAACATGCTCATACTTAACTTCGAACCATTAATTCGTCTGGAGTTTCATCGCACGCTCTTTACACCAATTCACCTGCACATACAACACGAGTGATAACTTACGTCATATCTTATCATATTCTCATGCAGATGTAGATCTAGTGCACCATTTAGTAATGCGGCTATAATAATATTTGCGCAATTTTCGTACAGGCAACGGACCCCCCCCCCCCGGAAAAATTCTAGAATATTCTATCCTCGTGAACAACAGAGGCGGTCGCAATGATATTCTGAAAGAGCTGCCAGATATTGTAGAGAATATACACGTTGGTGTGACTTTCCGTTGTAAGTAGCGCTTCTTTCAAACATCCAAATATGCTTGTGTTTAGGATTTGCCGAGGACATAATCGGCTACGGCTGTGACGAGATCAAGGACCCGAGCAGACTGGAATTGACAAATTACCTGAACTTCATCTATTTGTCATTTTTATTGAGTCTACTTGGATCTTGGCGAAAATGAAACAGAAGGAAAATTTGAGCTGGGTATTCTCATTGCGGAGCGTAGAAATGGAGGCCCGAAATCTATGGGGCGTTGCAAAGAGCGTTGTAAGTTTTGCCTAATAATACTTAGTTCTTAATATCATGTTTGCACTCCTGACCTTGCTATTATAGCCACGATATACTAGTTACGAAGCCTCCTCAGACAAGTTCATATGGAAGCCGAATAATGTAGGTCTACTATCTACCGCTAACAACTGCCTTTTAAGCGGAAATCGAAAAGGCGCTTAGAAGAACCAGGCGGCACCGACGGAGTCTACTGATTGATAGTGTAAAAGAGATTTGTGAAATATGAAACTGTCCAAGTAAAATTGTGATGCTCCAAGATTGAAGAAACTATCTAGGTTGTGGAAACACAAAAAGATAACTTGTCATTCTCAATTTTCAGTCATTTTCCGATGACAACTCCACCAGTACAAACAGCGCCTAGTAACATCAGTTCCTTCGCACTCCACGTTCTGGCAGCATTCCGAAATTTGAAATGCCATACTTAAGGAATACATAAATGAGAGCTAATAAGTGCTTGGATCTCATCATCCAAAAATCGTTTAGTTGCAGTTGTGTGGAAATATAAGTAAAACTTATCAAAATTGACATGAAAATCCCTCAAAGCCAATGTAGATCGCAATGAAAATTGGAGCTCAAAATTTTGCTTGGACACTTAATTGTATTTATATGGAAAAACAGAAAAAGTTATGTGAATGATTGTTAAATGCCAGCAAAATAGACAGGCTGCACGTGGTTGCATGTTCTTTGTTTTGTTTTTTTTTTTATTGAACAAAGAAGTGAATGATATGCTCTTCTTTCTAGCATCTGAATGGAGCCTAGAAATGGGCTCACTTAGCGTGCCTTGCGCGCTCGATTACAGTGCCTCCCGCGCTCGATTACAGTGCCTTCCGCGCTCGCTTGGCGTGCAAGCAGCAGACCAGAGGCCGAATTCCGACGCGACATTTCCATGGCCAAATGGCCAGAAGGGGGCGGGGCCAAGACGCGTGGCGAAAAACGTAATTTCGCTGCCATGTAGCCAGCCGTTGACGGCCACGGGAGCGGCCACATTTGGCCGCGTTTCGGAAGGCGGCCAAATGTGGCCAACACAAGAACTTCGTTCTATTTTTCATTCTTCCTCTTAGATAACGGAGTTTCACGAGTATAATCTGGACGAAAAGTGGCATAACTAAGTTTCTTTTGGGAATTTGGGCTCCTAATAAAAATTAAAGGAGTTGTATGAGTAGTGATCCTCTTCATTCGCAAATTTTCAAATCCATTAGTAGTTTCTTTCAGAAAATCAGTTGTGTTTGAATTGAGTAAAGATTTTTTGATGAAGTCGACGATTGGATCCGCGAGAGTATTTTTCGCGTGTACGTAGGAAGAACTGTCCACGACCGAACGTCTCTACTGGATGTTCTGGACGATGAAGCTTTCCGAGTCCGATTTAGATTGTTAAGGACTTCTATCGATCATGTTTGCCTCAGTATTTAACGGGTTGACGTAAGAAAATAGAAGAGGGAAAAGATGCAGTACAGCGTCGGCGCTGCACTTTCTCTGCAAATCATGTCGTCGGAGACGCGTCGGCGTGTAGAAGATGACGTCTCCAACGTTTCACACCAGACTGCCTTACAAATTTCCACCGCCGTGCTCGATGCGGCTATAGGGCATTTTATACTGAATGCGTGCGATTGACGCGCATGCGTCTATATGATGAAAGATAGGGCTCAATGTCGCACTGCAGTCGCAGCTCAGACGCACTCGTTTACGGCTTCACGGCTGCTGCGGGTTCTCTCCATTGAGTATGTGCATAGCGCGTTGACCGATCTTCATGAAAAGCACTTCACAAATAGACGCGTGCGTCTGAGACGCGACTGATGCACCCAGCTAGTTTAAGCTGCCCTTATGACAAACATGGACAAGTTCATCACCTGGCCTACCAGGAAAGATGTGGAGTAGATGGAACCTAAACTAGTGAAGAAACCTCAAAGAAACGCTCAACGTTGAGAAAACGCGAAAAAATGACAGCGAGAATGAAGAGAATACACTCGATGCAAGCGTGGAACAGTAACGATTGATGCCAAAAGCACGCGTGCGGTCGCGGAGCGTGGCCGTGGAAACGAAGTGGCGCCGGAATTGACGGTCAGATTTGCGGGGTTAAAGGGCGTGTCGGCGGCCAAATCTGGCCGGCCAAAGGTGGCTGGCCACGACCACGCCGGAATTCGGCCTCAGACATTCAGATTATGCCATCACTTTCTGCCGGTCTGGCAGCAGGTCATCATCCGCCGCACAGTTTGTAATTTCGAGCATATAGCCGATCAAAATTATTTTCTGGAGAACCGGTGCATTAACTTAATGTCTTGTCTGCTGCTTCTATGCACTGCACATAACCCATTGAAGCCAAGGTTTAAGGCAGGTTCTATCACTTCTGAAATAAAGCCTGAGGGTACAACATCATGTGCTGAGAAATAGTCTTTTGCGCAACACCTGCGCTACGTAAATTCAAGTCTTTGTGCGTGTCTGCAAACAAGTAAACATGTAGAACATGTATATGCTTTCCAGTTTTAAGCTTGCATACATTTCGACATAATGACATGACCTCTGGTCCTGAACTGCTAGATATTTGTCGAGATTCCGCAGTTAGGAAAGCAGCCTGTTGCTTCTCAACCAATTGCTCATAAAAATGGCCTACTCAGTCCTGAAATGTTAACATACAAGGAAATCTTATGAATGCTAAGAGATCCAGCAGGATTTGTCAAGATTGGGTTTGATAAAAGAGATCACCGATAGGGAACATCAACATAGGAAGTCCCTGAGGACGAAAACATTCCATTGTGTAACCTAAGATTTTTCCACCAAGTTTTCTCTTCCTTAAGTGGTGTCCACTTTCCTATCAATATTCTTGTCTTCAAATTATAACCTGAAAAGTGTGGTTAGGTTTTTGTCATCTGCTCTCATAATGCTTAAGGTGAGTCTAACAAATCTAAGGAACCGCTCAAGTGAACCTCGCTACCCGAAAGAGTTTTGCTTACCATTACTTGCAACGACATTCTGGAAACAGAAGTCCATGTGGACTTGCAAGCTCATTTCTTTGCGACATGCCTAAGCGATCAGTCCTGGAAGGAGGGGGATTCGCCCTACATAGAAGTGTTTTCTGAGGACATGCGCATAGGGTTGCAGAAATGACACATATGCTCGTGTGCAGGAAGACTAATGCTAGCCACGACACATGTTTTCATAGCGGAGACACGTGGAACTTTCATCACACTGGCGCTATATTCCTCGAGGAGTGTGGCACCTTGCATCGCCGTCGCCAGCGACTGTGAGGCCGATGCGCATCGATTGCGGGCGGATCGGCGGCGGCGGCCGCCGTGGCGACTGGCGATCGCCAACATCGCCGGCCGCCGTCGCCGGCGACTGTGACGTCGGTGCCTATTGATTGGTCGCCAACATTGGCGATCAGCGGCCGCCAATATTGTCGACTGCTGCGCTGGTGCGTATCGATTGTGAGGGGTCGCCAACATTGGCGGCCGCCGTCGCCGGCGATGGCGACGCAAGGTGCTATACTCCTCGAGGAGTATAGCGCCAGTGTAAAGCTCATCCGAAAACGCAAATAGCCCATGTGTTGGATGGCTCACTTCTCAGACAAATTTGGGTTTCTTCTCCATGATTGAGAAGGATGGATACAAGGAAATATGAGAGCTTATTCCAAAACCTGTTAAAAGAATCCCAAATAGGAAAGTTAGAAGTCGATGTAGATGACAGAGACCACGCAAAATGTACACACTTTCACTGACGCGATGTTCGATTGAAATGGTACCTTTTCGATATCTAATCATGCACCACTAGGTGATCGGTAGCCAAAAAACCACTTGTATCGTGTGCGTGGACTATCGGCGAATGCTCTGATGTAGTAATCGCAACTTGCTATGGTAGGTCGAAAACCAAATTTTGAGCGGCTATATCCGGGCGCCAGCCATATTTTGGGACGTGGCTAATCAAAAACAATGGTGATGTTGGTTTGAATCCACTCGACGGTAGGAGAAAGCTACCACTATGCATGCACGCAGGGACCTTGCAAACACCCAAATTTCCCTAGACATGAGGAGAATTAGCTGATTTGTGTTGCCTTTAAATCACCACGAATCCACTGCGGCGTCGAATCTGGAGCCCATCTGGGTGAGGCACTGCCTCAGATATTCGTGCGGGAGTTCCGACTGACAAAATGATGAATCCCGCTCGAGGGTGAGCGGAAGACATTCAAAAATGAGAGTTGTTGTCCCGCAACATTCGCATTTTGTCCCGCAAGCTCCGCGGTAGACCCGATTTTGTCCCGAAATTGATAGCATTATCATGGTGCGGGAGAATAGATTTTGTTTCGAAACTGAAAAAGATGACAAAGCAAAGATGCGCGTCGAGTTTTGGGGCACGACATGCGCCCTGTGCGCCGACGCCGGCCGCTACTAGCGGACACAGAAACTCCTATTTTTGGATGTCTCCCGCTCACCCTTGACTCGCGTACGAATGTCTGAGGCGCAACCAGATTGATGAGAGTCCAGTAATGTGGAACAAGCGGAGAAACGGACCTAATGACGTAGAATTGGTGCGCAGGTGCAGATAGTGGCAAAACCCCACGCTCGGGTCCGCTCTCGCGAGGAGAGGTGGTGCGGAAAGGCAGGAGAGGGAGTCAAAAGTGTGCACTCTGGCGCCCACTAATTGGAAAATGCCAGAGTCATAACGTAGTAGACCAGTTTGGTTGATGATTCCGCGTCAGATTGGTTATGTATACCCAGCAACTCCTAGCTGTTTCTATCAAACGAAGAGCACAATTGAGCCGGAAAATGTGGTTTCTCCTCTACGACAGCTCCGCAAGGGTGGGTATAAGTGATGTCATCAAGAGCAGGTTGAGATGCAATTTTCAGTCTTCTACTTTTTTTTCATTTTTTCATTGAGAAAGTATGGCTGGGTTAAAGTTGGTTCAGGTAGAAAGTTGAGCAGTGCTAGTGAAGCAAACATAAGAAAGGCGTGAAGTCTAGAAAGATGGATTCATGAAAAGTAATTTGTGTGAATCAAAGAAACCGTCTAGGTTTGCGCAAATGGAAACCTGTCAGTGAGCTTCGTTTGTTGTTCTTCAAAACACAATCGAAGGAGTTGAAACGTTTATCATCTGAGAGTCAATTAATTGTCTACTATCAGCGATCTCCATATGCCATGCGACAGTTGTCCGCTAGCGTACACATAAATCCTTCAACTAAAAAAGGAATGATATTATTCTTTCCTCTAATGAGGACTCGATATTCTGTAACTTTTTCTTTTCTCGATAGTGAAACAATTCCAATTTTCCTTGAAAATCCGAATTGCTCGTGTCAGGTGGATCTGATCATGCATAACACTTATATCCAGAATTTTAGTCATTAGAATTGAATCGAACACACTCATCCATGAGCTGTAGTTATAGATGTTTAAGCATAGTAGTCAAATTTCTGACCCTATGGGAACTGCATATCTGTTTATTTATTGATTTATTATTTATCATTATTTACTTATTATTTCTTGTTTATTATTTACTTATGCATATTGCAAAGCTTGTTTTGAAATGTTCGTCTTGATACGGTTTGACACAAGAATCCACCCATTTCAAAAAAATTGATTGTCTTCATTCTCATAGAAGTTATAAATAATCGACGATCTACGACCGTGTAACGTGTCGCGCGGCTCTTTTCTGCCAAAATTAGAAGTAGTACTGCAGAGCTTGGATATGAGCAACAGAAGTTGACACATAGGAGAACTCATCGGCCCGGACCCATTCCTTCTAGATCATGTAGTGCGGTGCGCGCGAGCGCGATAGAAGAGCTGAACTCTTCTATAGATCCTACTTGAAGAAAAAGTCTTCGATATTCAGCTGGGAGAAGTTATGATCAATCTCAATTCTGCTCACCTATTAAGGAAGGCACGACGAATTTGTGGATGTAGGTGACTGCAATTGGACTTGGATTAGGTAGCATAGCTGAAATACCCTTTAAGGTTTGAAGTGAAACGCACATGTCTTTACTCCTTCCCAATGAAGACTGCTGGAAATCACAAGACCAACAATTATAATCTGAAACAAGACGAAATTTCAGGCCGCTTGCCAGCAGTTGGTCAGTGAACGAAAGATGATATGGAAATGAAGCTGCTGTAGATGACACTCACGTTGCAGATCATGCACAATATCATGAGAATTTGACTTTTATTGATAACGCCGATAACTGCCATGATACCCCACAGGATCTGAATGGCGTTAGTGTGACCGGCACCCGGGCCGAAGTGATTGCGCCAAAATCCACGATAATAAAAAAAGTTTTGCTTCAAAACAAGCGCCGGTTCCGTATAGAATACAGCAGTCTTCGGCCAACCGTTTTCTTCAATCCAAAGACATGGGAACGAATTAGTTGGAAAGACCTCTGTTCAAGTTTTGTTGTTAACATAAATATGTACTGTTTTTAATGTCAACGATTCCTCTTCCGGTAGAGACAGAGATTTCCCAAAACGGAGGTGTGAAGCCAACCCAGACGCAGGTATTCCCTTCCATCACTTCTCTAACTATTTGCGAAGAGGCGCCAAACTCTTGTGGAATGTAGACTAAGCGCTCTGTTATAAAACCCAGGAAAAACCTTGTAAAATTCAGCGAGACGTGGAAATCGCGCTAGCGGGAGCTCGTTACTTTCTCTCGTTCTTGTCCAACTTCCGCCTGTTTTTTTTTCGGCAACGTACTTCTTTCCTCTTTCTAGACAATTACATGCTATTTTTAATGTTTTTTTTACTAGTTCAAGGTTTGCGGAATGACGGAATTATCACATGAAGTGAGCATTCTTCTCTACGGCAGAGCAAGTCAAACACTAACTTATTGTGGTACTAAACCTATCTCGAAATATGTTTGCGTTTTTCTTTAAAGGCAGCACTCACGGGAATTTTGCTCTCGCATTTTTTGCTGTATTCCTAGGCTTAGCGCTACAATGGAAACGATGGCAGTGCTCAATTTTGTCAAATCCTATACAAAAGGCGGTTTTCAGTGCCTCCAGTCTAGCAGATCTGCAAAGGATGGACGGGTTGCCCGAGCTTAACTTTAAGAAGATTAGAATGAAAATGGGTGCTATCATAGGGAAAGAGGAAGATTGTAAACAAAAATACCTATTCATTTCATGCCACATCTTGTCCCTGCTGAAATGTTGAAATACGTGTAGCCTCTCATTTATTGCGAAAGCTGATATCTACGACGGTATAGCTTTCATAGAATTGTTGACACTATTGCTAAGTGTCCAAAACGATCAAAATCTCGGACACTAAATTTCCGTGGGTGCTGCCTTTAAACTAGAGGCTCATGCATTTTAATGACCTCACAGAAACTTAGAACTTTGGAGGAATCTCGAAGTGAATTCGATTTGAGAGTTATTGTCTCACCTCCGCTTCTCTAGGCCTGTGTAGCTACCAAAGAAACAATCCTAGCAATCAAGACCAGAATTTCTTTTTGCAACTAAACCGCAAACAAATATTAACAACCAGTTTTCGCGATTTTCTCTCCTACTAGTTCTAACGAATGGCCTAGAGGACCTAGGGTCCAAAGACTTTTGACGCACACTGTAAGTTAACCGACTTTCAGCGATTTGATAACCACATCTTGGTCATCACTTGAACTATTTCCTGGGGTCGTATCCACGGCAGCTCTTGTCCCGGGAGCTCGACGGGAACTCAGCGGGAACTAGACTTCCCGTCCTGGACGCTCTCTTTAGTTCGATGTCGAAAAGTGCTATCCGCAAACGCACTGGAACTTCTGGGAACCCAACTGTGCAACTGAACTATCATGAGTTGTGTTGAAGGTTGCTTGCCATTTTTGTGCCTGAATGAAAGCAATGCATCTTTTTCAACTATGCTGAATATCGCTTGTGATCAATCCTAACTTTCTGCTGTTTTGAAGGAAAGCACTTCAAATACCATCATTGAATGCATGAAAACACATACTAGAATGTTCGACACATGCCTTTAGGCATGTCTAATTATGTGAATGCAAAGTTTTCTTGCTATTTGTGTAGTATTCAATGAATGTGTTCCTGGACTGATCGTTTTCCCCCACCGGAGTATTGCAAGGATTAATTCTTTTGCTAACTTTCTTCTCCTTGACCCTTTTATTTTTGCTTCCCACAATGACTTTGTGGTCGAAACTCGAGTATTCGGAAGTGTTTCAAAGGTGGGATTTCCACAGTGTTCACAAATTGACATTATGGTTTTTCTAAGAAGTCACGTGATGGTATGACGACTATACGCCCTAAGTATTTAATGTGAGTAACTGCCAAAGTGCCACTATATTGGATGTGATCAACGTTTTGAAAGCTCACGAACGTCGAGAAAATATTGCACAAATATTGTGCGCTTGACTTGCTTGGTAAGGAACTTCACAGATGTCTGATTTTGTACGAGTGCTCGTTTTCTTCGGTTACGTCTGTACTCTAGGAACTGTGTTATTTCAGATTTTTCCCAAATTTTGCACACAGGTAATCGAAGTGAAGAGAGCTTGAGGAGAGAGAACATGGAACCCTCGTATATACACAGGGATTACTTCCATTGAGAGTCACAGTTCGCATAATCACTTTCATAATCACCCCTTCATACTGTACAGTCGCTCTCAATCATCCTCGCATTACATACCGCCGCCCTTTTGCCGAGCTGCACCGCACCACCAATGATGATGCATAGGTGAGCCAGCGCAGCTCAGCAGACGGGCTATTCTGTGTGGTGCAAAAATGAATGAGAACGGGTGTACACTTCCACATTTTACGTGCGTAGAAAATGTGCTTATAAATATTCTTGGTCAGCATTTGAAATAATCCCTGGATCAAATAACGAAACTCGTAATAGAAGGAACAAATTCGCTGGAAAGTGGGTTTCAAATCGTGGCGAAATGTTGAATATTTCATGCTTTGAACGGTATTCAGCCGAGAGATGTTCTTGACATTCTCTGAGTACAAGAAATGAACGACGTTCGAGAGAAAGTTACATGAGCAGAACTAATGGTCAATCTCGCGTGGTGGAGTGGTAAGAGGCTCGCTGCGCACGCAAACGCTCGATGGTCCGGTCGCGCAACTGGCCAACCAAGCCATCCATCCCTCCGGGGTACGTAATTTGGTACCAGAGGAGTCTGGGAGGATGAAGCACTGACTTGGTACAAGCGGATGCCTCCCGCAAGTACAGGGCACATACGCATTCAATGCCTCTACGATATCCAAATGAAGTCGAATGCGTGGCACATCCCTCGTGACGGGGTTTATTAACGCCGACCACTTTATCCTTTTTATTAAATCGTCAAGCATCGGAGTAAAAAGAAAAGTGGTTATCGGAACTATCGTTTACTGGAGAATTGCCATCGCTGAAGCCATTCATAAGTTGTAATTTATTTATTTATGACAGGTGAACTCGAAAACCAGCACTAGTCGGCGAAGGTGTGCGAATTTTGCCGATGTTCAGAAGGCGGAAGCAAATGAGCGTGGCCAGGAACTGCCGGGAACTAGCATGAAGTGTTCGTTCGTGCATAAGGTTTTGCTGGGAGCCTTACTGCAGCGCGCATTGAAGTCCCCCCCCCCCCCCCCTCCCTAGCTTCCTGAGAGGTTTCTGGAAAG
The DNA here is from genome assembly GCA_000816745.1 of Ancylostoma duodenale. Classification (NCBI taxonomy): domain Eukaryota; kingdom Metazoa; phylum Nematoda; class Chromadorea; order Rhabditida; family Ancylostomatidae; genus Ancylostoma; species Ancylostoma duodenale. Next base: position 28,018 of record KN727270.1, read on the forward strand.
TTTCGTGAATGTGATTCCTGCTTTTTTCACTTATTTACGAAAGGCCGAGCGAGGGAAGAGTCGAACAATGTGCATGCTGAATAGCAGTCATAGCACAGTGTTAATGCGCTGCTGCGCGTACAGCTTCTACAAATAAATAGTGATGAAGGGATCGATTGGTGTATACATCGCAGGTGCTAATATATGTATGTGTTTTCCACTACATATTGGTCCGATCTCTTTCGAGCGGGTCGACCCCACCAATTGAGAGAGTGAGATGTGGCAAGGCTTTGTGATAAAGTAAGTAAAGATCGTTGCTTTTTTTAAGTGAATAGAAACAATACCTTTATCGCAGCTGTGATATAAAGAGTTCCTGATCCACTATCAAATATTAAAGGAAGTATTATCCCAAGAATACTGATAAGTCCAACAACAAGAAGAATCAGCTGATTGCAACACGGTTAAACACTTCCGTTTGAGGATTTGATAATACAAACACCTACCTCATAACTTATGCAACCACAAGCTCTTCCCACTGGCTAGAAAAATTCAATATCATTTCTTTGTTACCTTTCCGTAGTAAGGTGGTAACTAAGCATGAAAAGAAAACATCAAGTGAGAGGAAATAAATATCGATGAGCTTTGTTGGAGTTCATCAGTTTCGATTTAAAAGTAGAAAAAGTTTTGGTATTACTACAATAATTCCTGTTCACACCGTATTTGTCTAAATCAGGCACAATTTCCTTCTGGTTGTCCGCAAAAATTGTTACGTGTTCTTCCCTCCCCCCCC